>JAVJIF010015281.1:0-103140 GCA_038442645.1 Agave tequilana | reverse complement strand
GTTTTGAAGTCAAGGCCTCATTTTTCTTTAAAACATTTTCATAATCATTTTGGTTTTTAAATTTCATTTTCTTTTAAGGCAAGTTCAAGTTGGGACTTTAATGAGTCCCTTTCAATTGAAATCTCATCCCTCTCTTGTAAAACCAAATCAAGTCTAGAAGACAAAATTTCATTTTCTTCTTTTAATTTTGAACTATTGTTTTCAAAACTTTATTCTTCGAAATCAATCTTTCACAACCTTTAGCTAGTTCATAATTGAAGCATTTGCATCCAACACTCATTGAAGAGCTAGAACTATCATCTAGTTGGGTATCCGAATATACCTCAAGGGAGTCATTCCCTTGGACTATGAAATAACGTTGTTCGGATTCTCCTCCACTAGATTTCTCCTCCACAAATTTCATCATTTTAGCATGGGAGAGGTCAAAGTGTTCCACACTGCAAAAGCGGAATCACAATGAGAAACCCACATAGATATTCTTTGTTTAATGTGCTCCTAAGTGCCGTTAGGGCTTGTGCATTGGCCTCTATATGCTTGCTATTACCAAGATAGGATTTTTTGGTAGCGGTAAGGAAAACATGCAAGCCTAGGGTTTTGAGGTACATACTCATCTTAATCTTCCATACATCGATGTTAAAACATCAAATATAGGAGGGGTTATGAAATCCATGAGTATGTGAAAACAATAAGTGTGCAAATGCAATACTAGATTAGTAACCAAGATCTCACTCCTAGGTGGTTAAACCTCATATCAGGAGCGTAGGCTCTGACACCAATTAAAATATACGTAGAGGGGGGTGAATAGGTGTAAGGCTAATCTAGTGACAAATAATATGGAATTAAAAGCTTAATGCAACACACTTAGTGTAACCAAAGAGTGTAGCTAAATTTTCGATGAAGAGCTCTAGACTATCTCCTCTAAATTCCTCTAAATAAGAGTTGAGGTGCTATTTGAAAATCTCTTGGTTGAACACAAGTATGGGCACACAATCAAACCAAGCATGTATATGATATGAACAATATGAACAATGAACAATGTAAGAGAAAGAGAGTTAGAGATAGTGGATCAAATACAAACACAAGGATATGTTTCGAGGTTTGAGCACCCAGCTATACGTCTCCGCCTTCACACAGAAGGATTTCCATTATAGTATCCACACAGGACTTCCCACACAGAGAATCTCCACTGAGAATTTGGGCAAATATAATTTGGGAGTACACAACTCCTCTCTCAAAAAATACGACCTCTCACTAGAGGCTGGGCACAAAGCCAAAACAAGATCAACCTCACAATTGAGGGATAGGCACAAAGCCAAATAATAATCACCTCACACTTGAGGGATAAGGCACTTAGCCAACACACAAACAATCACCTCTACACCTAGAGGTCTTCTAACACAACCTCCACAATCATCTCTCACTAGAGGGATATCAACACAATCACCTCTCACTATAGGGATATCACAAATAAAGGAGGGTTACAATACTTGGTGGTCTCTCTCAACCACAAACCAATTTTCTCACAAAATAAGATCCTAATAAATAGGATAGATATGATAGCTCAAGTGTGAGAAACTAAAGAGTTTGAAAATCAAAAACACAAGGAAAAACTCTTAGGAAAAATTCTAAGTTGAAATAAAAATGAAGATCAAAACAACTCCCAAAGACTTCTCCTTTTTCTTGATTTTTCAACCCTTTAAAACAAATAAAGATTAAATCTTTTGGCACAAAAACTCTTTTAAAAACTTGTATTTAAATACTAGAAAGAATGAGAAATTTGCTCTTGGAAAACTTGTACAAAATAGCCCAAGGGAATGGGTATAAATAGCCCATTCACAAAACTAGACGTTAGGCCAAGACAGCAGAAAAATTCTGCTGTCGGTCGACCGCCCGGTCAACCTTCCAATGGTCAGAATCTGACCGTTGTGCCTTTGGTCGACCGCCCGGTCGACCGGGCCAAGATACAGAGAGCAACAGCTCTCTGCCGGTCGACCGCCCGGTCGACCGGGGCCATTTCCAGAGAGCAAAACTCTCTGGTAGTCGACCGAGTCGGTCGACCGGCCTACCAGCCAAAAGGCTGTGTGCACGTCTGTGCACATCGGTCGACCAGACCGGTCGACCAGACTGGTCAACCAACTTCTGCCTCAATCGACCGTCCGGTTGGCCTGCAGAACAGCCAAGTCAAACTTTAGGGATTTAAAAACTTGGGTTTTTGACTTTGATTAAATCCCATAAAATCACATAAATTTCACAAAAATCAGTTCATATTAGATCTTTGAAATACAAATATGTGGTGATAAAAATTCAACACATATTTCAAACAATTTGAACCATTTTTGTGTCCTTGAAAATTTGCCTTAAACCAAAAATCATATTTTCCAAAACTTGGATTTTTTGAAATGGAAATTCGTTTTCTCCAAAACACATGTAAATACAAAATATGATATTGAAACAACTTTGAAGCATATTGTATATGGATAGAATCCAATATACATATAAAGATTGATATCTATGTTTTTGACGTGAAATCTAAAAATAGGTTTTGTTTACATACAAAACTACAACTCATGAAATAGACTATCAAAGTAAATTTTTCTAAATTGATGAAGCATAGATGTATATAGATCAAATCTAACATACATTAAACCATGTAAACTTGTTTTGATTCTATCTATTCATGAAAACCATATATATGAAAATTGAAACCAAACATATTGAAACTTATGTGTGTACTTGAGCATATCAACACTATCTACCTTTACATAAGATCTAAACTAAATTTTAAACTAAATAAACTGAAGTCTTCTTGTAGAACTCCGTCTCCAGGCCGACTCAATCCAAACGTGATCCAATGAGCTTGATTCCAATCGTGTACTAGATGCGATCTTGACGCTCAAGCTCTTGAATCAACATGTGAAAGCTCCAAACACCTTTGTTGAAGCTAATCACCTACTAATATCTTGATCAAATATCTGAAACCAATATCACAAGATTATTAGTAAATTATAACTACATGAGTTAATCATTATCAAAACTAGAGTGAACGGCTTCTGGGCCAACAAAACATTATTAGCATGAGAGACATGGAAAGAATGAGAGTCGACAATCTTTTTCTTTTTGAAATATTTTTCTTTTCATTTAAAACAAATTTTCTTTTTAAAGAGTTGTTATCTTCCAAAATAATTTCTTTTCTTTTTCCACCAAAATAATTTTTTTCAAAGAATTATTTCCTTCACAAATATCATTTAATTTAGAAGACAAGAAAATATTCTCCTTTTTCAAAAATTCATTTTCTTTTGAAATGCATTCAAATTTATTTTGAAAAGAATCATTTTCTTTTGGAATGGAATCATATTCATTTTTCAATCTTTTATTGCCCTTTTTAAGCAAATCATATTTTTCAAGAAGTTGTTGATAAAATAAAGCAAGCTCATCATATGGCATGTCAACATCCTCATCAAGCTCGAAATTCAGAATTTACCTCAAGGGGTTATCCCCTTGGACCATGTAGCATATGTTGGAAGCATCACTTTCATCATTCGAGTCACTCCTAATATAGTAAGTGTTCCATACTACAAAAGTCGAATCAAAGTTAGCAACCCTAGATATGTATTCATCATTTAGGGTAGATTTTAAAGCATGAAGGACTTTTGCATTAGCCTCAAGGTATTTGCTATTACTAAAGTATGAATCCTTAATGGTAGTAAGATAAACATGAATACCTATGGCCTTAAGGTACATGAAATCTTAACTTTCCAAGTTTGGATGTTAAGAATGTCAAATATAGGAGGTGTCATGAAATCCATGTGTGTGTCCAAGCAAATATTGTGATTAGCTAAAATGAGGATCTTTAACTCAAGATTGTTAGACCCAAAATAAGAGCACCAAGCTCTGATACCATTTGTAGGCCACCTGGAGGGGGGTGAACAGGTGACTAGCTAATCAAATACGGAACTAATGCGGAATTAAAACTATTAATGTAAACTAAACCTATTAATCTAGCACACAAGGTTGTAACCGAATTTTCAGTGAAGGGCTCTGAACTATCTCCTCAAGATTCCTCTATATTAAGAGTTGAGGTGCCATTATGGCCTCTTGGTTGAGTACAAGTGTGAGCAAACAATCCCAAGCATATATTAAATTTAGCACAAGTATATCAAATATATAAAGAGATAGATAATATAAGTATGAGAAAGATATAAACACAAATGAGAGATAGAGAGCAATCGCAAACACGGGAGGTTTGTTTCGAGATTCGAGCACCCTTGCTCTATGTCCCCGCCTTCAACACTATGAAAGATTTCCACTAAAAATAATCCCGCAAGATCACTCGATGCCGCAATACCTACAATGAGTTCACACTAGAACTCTTAGACTCACTAGTCCCTCTCTTGTTCCCGTAAGAATAACACACGCATGCATACTAGCTTGCCGAGACCGCACCTCTACACTGAGCTCCCACAAGAATTCGAAACAACACGAACCCGCAAGTTCGCCTCATCAAATATAAGAATAAACACTTGGTGATCTAACACTTTAATCACCTAAATACTCTCACAACAAAGCTCCTATATGATTGATATAGCAACAGAAAGCTCAAGTATGTGTGAGAAAACTAGAATAGATCTGTAGTGAAAAAAACTCAAGAATCTCTTATTGAAAACACTCTTGAAAAACTCTCCTTTTGATATGAAAATATTAGCACTAAAACAAGTGGAGAAAACCTCTAATAGAGATGGGAAAATCTGGCGTTGAAACTCTCCAAAAATCTTATAGAAAACAGCTCAAAACAGCCCCCTTATATAGACTTCAAAAATATAGTCGTTGGGATAAACTGTAGTCAGGATGACCTATCGATCGATCGGCCGGTCAAGACTGGCTAACGGTCATATTTTCGACCGTTGTCCCTCCGGTCGACCGCCCGATCGATCGGGCCAAGCCTGTCGGTCGACCGCTTAGTCGACCGGCAGCACCCGAGAGTGGATACATTTCAGTCGGTCGATCGTGGTCGACTGGCCTACTTGGCTGGTCTTGTTCATGTCTACGTGCACATCGGTCGACCGGTCTGGTCGACCGACCCCTCGTCCGGTCGACCGCTAGTGGATCTGGCTGTTGGGACTTAAAACCTTGTCTTTTTAACTCCAATAAAATCTCATAAATTCACATAAAATCTACAAAAATAAGTTCATTAAATACTTTGAAGTACAAATATGTGTAATCAAAATAAACATATGTTACAAACTTTTGGAACTATTTTTGTAATATAGAAATTTAGCTTTAAACAAAAATCTGTATTTTTCAAAATCAATCTTTAATTTGAAAAATGATTCTTCCAAACCTTCTCCAAATATAAAAATAAGATATTTTAAACGCTTTTGAAGCTTAGTGTGTATGGCTATGATCCAATACATATATAAGATGAAATATCTATGTTTTTGACAATAAGCTCTAAAGTAAGTTTTGATAAATACAAAACTCAAACACATGATATAGAAATATCAAATAAGTTTTTCTAAATATTTGAACCAATCAATGTGTATGGATGGAACTCTAATCATGAAACATAAAGGTATTTTTTAAACTTGTTTTGATGAACTCTAATCATGAAACATAAACCATATAAACTTGTTTTGATAAACTCTAATCATGAAACATAAAGATATATACTTTGAGGCTCAAAATCAAAATGGTATTTTCTAAAACTGAAACTCTTTATGAAAACACATATAAATTTTGTATATGTGTGTATATGAGCTTGATCAATCTACAACTAATCTATCTTTTATATTTTATCTAAAAATAAATCTTGACACTTATAAACTTGACACAAGTCTTCTTGAAAATCTTCTCTTGAAAATCTTCTTCTCCTTCTTGACGTTGTCCAAACCTTGATTCATGAGCTAGAGTCCCCTTTGAGTACTTGATGCGATCTTGATGTGCGAGTTCTTAAATCAACACGTGCTAGCTTCAAAACTTGACTTTGAATATTTTGTTGAAGCTAAACACCTACTAAGATCTTGATTAAATATCTGAAACTAAATAAACACAAGATCACTGGTACTATAACTACATGAGTTAATCATCATCAAAACTAGACTGATGGGCCTTTGGGCCAACAGTGTGTAACGTAGGTGGCTAGAACTTCAGCGGGTATGGCACTGAATTCCATTCAAGTGGGTAAGGGTGAGTCATATCTATCTTCTTCAGCTCATTCTCTTCTGGGCTAGAGATCCAATCTGAACCTGGATGCCTTTAATGACCTCAATATTAATTGAAGAACTTTCCTTTGACTTCTCAGTCTTAGGTTGTTCCTCCTCATTATGTTCCTCCTCATTATGATTGCTTCCGGTGTCATTGTTATTCTGGTTGGTCAGGAACTGAGCTAGCATCTGTTAAATATTGTCCAAAGCTTCTTATTGTGTCCTGAAAGTTTCTTCTTGAGCCTCCATCTGTCAGCGAAGGTCATCATTGTTATTGTCGGCCATGTTTATCGACACTCTGTCTGTTTGCACAGAGCTGACCGTTGCTTAAGAGGCATATCCACTAGCTTCTCCCTTTTCATCAGACCATTGGAAGAGACTTTTCAGTGATTTTGGTAACATCACCCCAGTTGAAGAGGATAGTTGTTCATAATTATAAGGTATTGCTACCCTGGATCTTGTGCATCGAAATGCACCTTCCTGTCCTACTAAGACTTTGCCCAAACTAGGACTATAGTCTGAATCTGGAGAATTGAATAAAGGAGAGTTAGTATCACGTCTCCCTCGTCTGGCCCTGAGTGGTTCGCGCCCCCTCCCTATCATGTTGACGGATGTTGAGGAAAGATCTGGCGTGTTTCGTGTTTTGTTCTTTTTTCTGAGATTTCGCAGGGGCTTAAATCGATAGTCGGTTGAAAACTAACTATCAGTCTGGAAGAGTGACAGAACTGGCCTTAGTCAGCAATAGACTGAATGGTCTGTCACCAACTGGCACCCTGCTTGTTCACAGCAGGAGGGAGAAATATGACATAGTTCTTCACAACAGAACATACGTTTGTTAGTTAAGAACTCTCGTAGATCAGGATTAACCAAGCTTAAACAGTCTAGTACGGAGGCTCAAGGAGGTCATGTACTAGGCTATTCAAGCTGGAGAATTCTAGCATTGAAGTTTCTCTTTTTAACTATAGGTGAAGTTAAAATAACCTCACCTATAGTATTAGCTTCGCTTGGTGAAGTTAAACTTTTAGCTCCGCTCCAAGTGTGAGCTTAGGGCTAGAAAGCATTGGGAGCAAAGCCGTGGCAGCTTCGCTTTTAGCACATAGTGGTGCTTTGATCTTCGTGTTGCGGCGAAGGTGATTAGCACTACACAGTGCTTTAGTTTCAACTTTGCGGCTAGGGATTTCGCTAGTACCCTTAGGTGCTGAAGCTGCATAAGTAATGTTATCAGCACTTGAGCGCACTCTCCTAACTTCGCTCAAAGGAGAGAACCAAGTTCTGAAAACAAGCGCTCTCTGGTTTAGGCGAAGCCAATGAGGCTTCGCGTCTAACTCTGCATTGTGTTCCAAATTTAGCCTCACAGCTAATGGGACTTTGCGCTCCTAATGTTGAAGCTGCATAAGCAACACTATCAACACTTAGGGGTGCTTTGCCCTTGCCTTCGCGTGAGAGGTGAGGTTGAGCTTCAACTTCTCATAAAGCCTTGCACAGAGAGGTTGTTGACTTCGCCCTCCAGATCTGCTTGCTCTGAGCAGTCTTAGGTTCACGTGGAGTCCGTTTGGCTTTGCATAGGCCATCATGTTGATATGAAGTCAACTTAGCCTCAATTGAGACTTAGGGGAATTGGAGCGAGGTTTGCTTACCAGCATCGCGGCTGGCATAGGTTTGGACACAACTTCAGTTGGAGCTGCTTTCTGATCTGTAACCAGTGGAGTTTTAGTTACGGAGACCCTCCTATGCTTTCGTGCATGGAGGGTTGGACCACCCCTAGAGAAGAGTTCCTCAAACTTCTCTTGGTCAAAGTGGATGACCAAATTTTCGACGATGATGGGTTCAACATTATGACTGTTGTATTGCGACACCATCTTCTTGTTATGGAAGAAGACCTTATTCCCCAGTGGAGTAACCATCTTGTTTTCCATTACAATTGATAGAGAAAAACTTACAAAAAGAGAATTGAGAAGCAAAATTATAAGTAATTCTTTAAAGAAAGGAAAAGAAAATTACAAGTAGAACTCCTCTGAGATTCTGGAAAAGTATGTCGATGGGAATCTGATCAGCGTGTAATCACTTTATCCCATTGATGATGCAATCGGTCGAGTATTCAAGCCTTCTCGAGAGAATTTCTTTCTCGCTTGGTTCTGAAAATCCTCTGAAGGTAGAAGACATGTTGGGACTCTGGATAAAAGAGAGTTGAGTCTCTGGGGCTTTGGAAGCTTAAAAGTAATAGGACACTTTTAGGCTAAAGGTCTCGTAGATCTCTCCAAATTTTTCTGCCCTTCTTCTTACTTGCAAGGGGATATTTATAGCAAAAATAGTGGTGTAACTACCTCTTGAATTAAGCAAGACTAAATCGGTCTGCTAGCTTCACGCGAGGCTCGAAATAGCCTTGACATGAGGCTAAATGTAAGCTTCGAGCGAAGCTGGGAGGTTTGCATGAGCTACTGGTAGCCGTTTTCGGCTTAATTGTCTCCACTGAATGTAAGACGAAGTGCCACTCAATGTGGGACGAAGTGCCACTCAATGTGGGACGAAGTGGGTGGGTATAATCGCCATTTAAAGTGGCATTAACTACACTAAAGTAGTGGGATTCACCCATTAATCTCTCGTGAGATTTTGAAACAGTTAATTGATGACCTGAAAAAGCTTGCGGCAGAGCTAGGGGAGAACTTCATGCGAAGTTTATTTTAAAAGCTTCAGGTGAAGCTATATTCAAGATCTCAAGCGAGTCTAGAAGTTAGCTCATTTGATGAGCTAGGTGAAGCTTTAGGCAGAGCTAGAAGGTTAGCTTGCGGTGGAGTTGCATCCAACGAAGTTGGTGAGAAAGCTTCCAGCGAAGTTGGTGTTAGCCTTCAGCGGGGCTGATTAAAGCTTCATGCGAAGTTAGTTCTTCAGCCTTTTAACAAGGCTATGAACGGAAAATAGCTCCCTTTTGGGCTCATGCGAGGCTAGGTGTTTGAGCAGATCTATATTTATAGGCCTGTTTTGGCATCTGAAGTGGCATAAACTTAGTCATCAGCTCGTCCATGACCCTGACTTTTGTAAATGTCGCCAAATATAGACATCGTTTAGACCGGTTGAAGTGCTGCCCAGGAGCTTATCTTTTTGGAGTGTCAACAAAGACCAGAAATGTGGGACCTACATTTAACATTTAGCATCGGTTAGTTTTTATAACCGGTACTAAAAGTGGGTCCACATTGAACGCGGATGACAAGTAATTACAAGGATGCCAACACCTTATCGTTTATTTACTAAAACAACGTTGCAAGTTCCGTCACTTTTTCCCACATCTATAGCAGTGTTTAATTAGAGAGGAAAATGTAGTTGTTTTCTTAGTGCATTGTTGTTTAGTGATTGTGGTTAGAATGAATAGATAGGAGCTCTTTATATAGGCCAGAGTCTTTTAGTTACTAACAAGCCCTACACGAATCACACGCACTTTTAGATTTTTGTCTATTACAACAGCTCATCATGTTTGAAGATCCGCTTTTACCGGTCATGAACGATAAAGAAATTAAAATAATAATAATTAAAGAATTCATTTACTTCAGCAATGAATGTGAGAGATATGTGTATCGATCCGACCATTACAGTGCCACTCTGAGTAGCCATTGTGAAACGAGCTTTAGAATCAAGTTGTTACTGCGAGTTACCTATTGGAAATCAACCTGTCGGCAACCATTCTGATAGGTTTCTTAGGAAATATGAGTAATTTTCCCAAATTGAGTTATCGCTCTGAGGACAGCTTTTACTCTGAGCTTTGCTTCGTCCAGTTAGTTCACTCAGAATACCATTCAACCCAGGATTTACTCTGAATATAAAAATAGGATGCCAAAATGTAATTGTCCACAAACCTCGTGAATGGATTTGCATTCGTGTTCGTAGCTCGTGGGCACGCACCACCTGAACCCGACCCATGACCCAACATTTATAACAATAAACAATGAAAGAGTTGGTATATAAACTACTCAACTGTCTTTGGCTATCTAATGTGGGATTAGATATCAAAGCCAAATTGAGGGCAACTCATGTTTTCCTTCCTAAATCAAATACACATCTAATAGCTCCCCTCCCCCTCCCCCCAAAAAAAAAAAATTGAGTTTCAAGAAAGACAAAAGAAAACAATATGATATAAACAAATCATAAATCACAAACAAGAGTAAAGTTTGGGCAACATCATACCATGGATTCAAGGTCGATAGCTTGTAGCCTTGAATCTACCCTTAGTGGATTTCATCATCACCTAAAAAACATAATGGACTATACCTTGAATTAGACTTCTTTAACTAGATATTTATGAAAGACACACACTGTAAGTCTCCATCTATTGAGAGAGCAAGTTGAGTGTTAAAGGCTATGCTCAAAATAACTTACTTATAAAAGTTTCTATGGGTTAACCTTGCCCCTCCAATCACGACCGTCCCAGTTCCTCTTATGTAGGTAAGTCCTCCATGAGTATTACAACTGGACCTTATACCCTCTACACTATATGCGTTGAACGTATTAAGAGTTTAACTCAACTTTATCTAGATGTATAATAAGATCATCATCACCATAGAGAAGGGGCAATAGCTACTATGCTACGTGATTAGTCTGCAATTCTGTATATCGTATCACTTTTCCTCCTCGGTTTGAAAAAAATATTATTTCTTATCTGTATTATGGTCTGTTATGTAGATAAACAAGAGTTTAGGGCAAAGTTATAATAAGAGTTTAAGTAAACCCACTTTGGGTAATTAATCCGGACTTCTTGGATGCCAAGGCAAAGAGCTTATTGAAGAAGACATTGGGTTCCCGTATTGAACCTGTCTTTGGAGATATACTAGTCCAAATTATAAAAAACTACATACATACAGAAGCTCCTAGAAGTAAGACAAGATAGCTGGCAAAAGATCAGGGCCTCTAACTTCGACGCGTGGCTACTTCCAGAGATTTCCCAGCTCCCCAACTCCTACAAATATTGTATGATGGCCAGAGACTCGAGGGAAGAGAGCAGTAGATATGGTTTTCTCTGCGTAGTCTAATGTAGGATTTTCTTTCACTTTTTTATTATTATTTTCTTTTTAGATCATGTAGTAGGGCTGAGATAGGTTTAGGAGAGAAAGAGAGTGTTGTTATAATAGAGAATGATAACCTATGAAAGATTCCTTCTTTTCTTCCATAATTTCTTCTCTAACTTCTAACATGATTCTTAGCTATGTTTTCTCTCATAGTAACTAACTTCTTAACGCTATTTATCTAATACTTGATTGATAATCTATATGAATCTAATAACCTCTACAAGGCCCTGCTCTTGCAAGAGTCATTGTAGACTTATGATGATGAGTTCTAACTCCTAACTTCTAGTTAACTAGCATTTCATACTTTATTTCATGCTTGTCTCGAACCAATTTTGATAGATTAATAGTATTTTGCACCTTATTGGTCTAGTTTTAATGTGGAGAACAATCTTATGTGCCATACTTTGAAAAGCTCTTGGAGATAAGGATAGTGATGGCCAAAGCTCTATGTGAGGCAACTATCTCTCAAGATGCTAGCATGGTTAGTGGAGTAATTCAAGTTAGGAACCATGAATTTTATCTCTCTTTTTACTTTGTTTTAGAAATAGATTTCCAAACCACAACCACTTTACTATCTTTAATTTTTATGTTTTTTTGTTATCTTCTGTCTATTCTTCTTCTTGTTTTTATTTTCTTTTCTTTTTAAATTCTTTTGAAATCGAGAAGAACTAGTTAACATACATCGTGATCACCGTCAATGCTTCTATCACCTCCCTTCCCTGTGGATCGACCCATTTAATCATTTTGCGATAACGGTAGTATCGAGGAAGCCATAACACACATGCACAAATTCTAATTTTACAAAATACACATTCTGGTACTTGGTTTACATCGATCAATTTTTGGCGTCGTTACCGGGAAAGGGAACGATTTATTCACGATTTTTGCTTACTTTTTCTTCTCTATTTCTATGTACACGTCAAAATTTGTGGAAACTAAGAATTACAAAAGCTTATACTCCCATGTTACTCCCTGCTCACAAAAGCTGGGAGCCTAATTCCAAAATTCTGCTGTAGCCAAGTCTTTCTTGCCACAAAAATGCAAGCTTTTCTGGGGTTCTGGACTCAGTTTTTGCATGTTCTTTCCTCGTTCATATATTGATGTATTTTGCTATTAGATTTCTGCTTTGATTGCATGTTCACTACAATAATTAAACACAAATTCGATACTAAATGTGTTAAAACAGATTAGACATTTGCATCATAGGCACGTGTTAATTTCATTCCAATATATTGTATTTTATTTTGTTGTTGTGAGTTGGATTGAGATGTACATATGGCATTGCATATAACATAGGACAAACACGTTGGTGATTTACTTGGTTAAGTTTTTAGATTCTTGGCTATATTGCACATTTGCACGAATCAGAATTAAGGTCATAACATAATACAAGATAAAGTGGGAAAATCATTACCCTCCCTTAGCCCAAAAACTACATCCCAACTCACATAACCCAAGCCTAAATAAAACTTGCTAGACTTGGCTCCTAGGGACATCTTGAACTCATTAAGAGGTTGGCCTTGGGAGAAAGTTGTTAATATTAGACTCTTGTCAAGTCGATATTTAAGAACTGGGAATTAAGAGGCAACGCATCAAAGATCCAGTGATCTGGCATAATTAAGGCCCGCTGCTTACGCACGGATACCTCCCACTATTTTTGCCCTTACCTGGTCAATTACCTCGTGGTCAGGTACTACAATAGCCCACTCCTAGATAGTTGATCAATTAGGAGTCGTCTAGATCTAAGTTAACCCTAGCATTGACTTGTTTTATTTTTTTTCCTTTATTTGTTTGTTTGCTTGTTTGTTTTTTCTTTGTATTGTGAAATGGATTTCAACAATAATATTTTCAACTTTAATATGAATTCATATTTCACTTCTGTTGGAACTTGCTTTTGATGATATATTTGTGAAGACATATCATTGGAACTCTTTCTTATAAGCTTATTTAAGAGTTCTACATGATCAAGACTTCCCAAAGAGAGTAGCTATGGATGTGTATTGTAATGTTTAACAATATGTTAAAAGCCCTGAAACACACACTGTTGGCCCAGAGGCCATTTAATCTAGTTTTGATGATGATTAACTCATTTAGTTATAGTTTACTAATAATCTTGTGATATTTAGTTTCAGACATTTAACCAAGATATTAGTAGGTGATTAGCTTCAACAAAGGTGTTTTGAAGCTTTCACATGGTGATTCAAGAGCTCGAGCATAAAGTTTACATCTAGCACTCGGATGGAATCAAGCTCGTTGGATCACATTTGGATCGAGTCGACTTGGAGACAGCGTTCTACAAGAAGACATCCGTTTGTTTAGTTAAGATTTTGTTTAGATCATTGTAAAGATTAGATAGTATGATATGCTCAAGTTCACAATATACACACACAAGTTTCATGTTTTGGTTGTTTGGTTTAACCGATCGTGGTTTTCATGAATAGATAGATTCAAACAAGTTTACATGGTTTAATGTATATTGATTTGATCTATATACATATATGCTTCATCTATTTAGAAAAACTTATTTTGACAAGCCTATTTATGCTTTAGGAGTTTTGTATTTAAACAAAACTTATTTTTGGATTTAATGTCAAAAACATAGATATACTATATTTCATGTATATTAGATCTTATCCATATACAACATGCTTCAAAGTTGTTTAAATATCAAGTTTTTGTATTTACATGTGTTTTAGAGAAAACAGTTTTCCATTTCAAAAATCCATGTTTTGAAAAATATGGATTTTGGTTTTAGGCAAAATTTCTATCACACAAAAATTGTAACGGTCCCAGTTAAAAATTTTCCATTTAATCACAATCATCTCGTAATAATCCAAACGTGGGGCCCATCAAGGTATAATACTTCCAATATAATCATCAGAACTCTTCACTATACATCAGAATTTTCACTACAGCTAACATGCAAGATTCAATTGAGACTTATCATATATAAGTTCAATGATCCATAAGAACACAATCTACATTTACCATATCAACACATATATACATACAAGTAAGAGTCCAACACCAGGTCCTTTATAATTACAGGTCAAGAGTAACGCCCAGCTAAAAGCACGCATATTAATACAAAATCATATACATAACAAAAGTAGTTTCTAATACAATGGTCCTGGTGACGCTTATCCAGCACAATTGCCCTTAAGCGGTTCCCTTGCCCTTGTCCAAACCTGTAGGTGGAGTTAGAATAGAGTGAGCTTGGCGGCTCAGTGAGTAAAACAATAGTTAAATATGCCTATCAAGTAGGTATACATGGCTAAATTATCCGGTTGGCATGTGTGTCGCTATACTATTTTTATAGGATCTTATGATTATCCAGGAACCAAAACCAAACACAGTAATAAGGCCTTACTAGTCGACTAGGTCATCCTATAGTCGACTAATACTAACTGTAAGTCGACTAATTTGAAGCTATAGTCGACTAACTCCACTTCACACGTATCTGCTTCTTAACTAACAGCCAGGAATTTATGTAGTCGACTACCCTTCCTGGTATAGTCGACTAACCCAAGTACTAGTCGACTTGCATTCCCCTATAGTCGACTAAAGCTGTCAAAAATTGTGTTACTCTCGGGATGTCACCTATAGTCGACTACCCTCCTGGTGTAGTCGACTAATCCTAAATATTAGTCGACTAGCAAGTTGACTATAGTCGACTAAAACTGTCAAAAACAGATTATCAACTTTCTGTTTGCTCTCTGTATCTGGGATTAGTCGACTACAGTCTATATGTAGTCGACTAATCCTGCTATCCAGCAGTGTATCTGCCTAAATATCACACGTTTAGTCGACTATCCCAGGGACTTAGTCGACTAACTTACCCAAAAAGTGCCTGTTAAGAAGCCATTCCAGATTTGATGTTAAGGATTTATACATGAATATAACATAGGGCTTATATCATAGTGATAACCATATACATACACATAATCTCCCCTTCTACGCCTCCGGTTCAACCCGGTCCCTTCCTCCGATACAATATATATAATCTCCCCTTCTACGCCTCCGGTTCAACCCGGTCCCTTCCTCCGATACAATATATATAATCTCCCCTTCTACGCCTCCGGTTCAACCCGGTCCCTTCCTCTGATACATTCATGCCATCATATAATATCAATATGCAAGACATGTAATAAAATCATGGATTCATAAACAACATGAGTAAATACTTGCGGAATTGAAACACATGAACCCAAAATATATAGTGTCAAGTACTTGTATATCTCTTACACTTATTTCAATTCCTACTTATTTCTACTCATCATGTTGTTAAGATTAGCATGTTCTACTCACTCTTGAAGTTGTATGGTCTGATTTTGCTGCTGCCCTCTTGTTGTTGCTGCTGTTGCTGCTGTTTGTTGCTGTTGCTGTTGTTGTTGTTGTTGCTGTTGCTGTTGTTGTTGTTGTTGCTGTTGCTGTTGTTGTTGTTGTTGTGAAAGGAGAGAGAGGGAGAGAGGTTGTGAAGAGAGAAAGTGTTTGACCAAAAAGTGTTTAATCCTCTTCAACCCCCTCTATTTATAGCCTCTAACTCTCCATAGGATTGTGCCAAGTGTCCCCTAAACATCCCATCAAGTTTACTCTTCTCCATGCCTCTCCCCCCTCTCCATGAGGTACAAGTATGGGGGGCATGGTGGTAATAAGTCAAACACATGTGGGGTATTCTTATACCTATATACATGGATGTATAAATACTCATGTATACATACTTATTTATACATACACATATAATAATTATGACTTAGCTAAGGCATCTTGCATGCATACTAATCCCATTACCCCTTATGATTAATTAGGAAAAGAAATGCTTAAATTAGGACAAGTGTTACATTCTACCCTCCTTATGGAAGTTTCGTCCTCGAAACTTAACGTACCTTGGAACAAATGTGGATAGGCTTTTCTTATCTCCTCTTCCAGCTCCCAAGTGGCTTCTTCTATGTTTTGATTTCTACATAAGACCTTGACCAAGTAAATATTTTTGTTTCTCAATTGCTTCTCCTTGCGATCAAGAATTTGTACTGGTTCTTCCGCGTAAGACATATCTTCTAGTATATGCAGGGGTTCATGGGAGATGACGTGATCAGGATCGGGCACATACTTCCTCAGTTGAGAGACATGAAATACATTGTGCATCCGTTCTAAGGCAGGGGGTAGGGCCAAGCAGTAAGCAATCGGTCCAATTTTATCCAGTATCTCAAACGGACCCACATATCTAGGGGCTAATTTGTTCTTACTACCGGTGCGTCTCACTCCCTTCATGGGAGATACCTTCAGGAAAACACTATCCCCTACCTCAAACTCCAATGGTCTGCGACGATTGTCTGCATAAGCTTTCTGTCTGCTCTGGGCTGCTTTCATTCTTTCCTTGATTAGCTTGATTTTCTCCGTAGCCTCTTGAATTACATCGGGGCCGTACAGTCTTCTATCCCCAACTTCCTCCCAACAGATTGGTGATCTACACCTCCTCCCATACAATGCTTCAAAGGGAGGCATACCGATAGTGGACTGATAACTATTATTATAAGCAAACTCCACTAAGGGTAAATAGCTGTCCCAACTTCCCCCAAAATCTAGCACACAGGTTCTCAACATATCTTCCAATATTTGAATGGTCCTTTCTGACTGTCCATCTGTTTGGGGGTGGGCTGCTGTACTGAGTTGCAATTTAGTACCCATAGCTTTGGACAAACTCTTCCAAAATCTTGATTGAAATCTTGGGTCTCGATCTGATACAATGGATTCAGGTACTCCATGTAATCTAATTACCTCTCGGACATATACCTGAGCCAGTCTTTCAATTGAATAATTGATCCGGATAGGCAGAAAATGGGCAGATTTGGTGAGTCTGTCTACCACTACCCAGACTGTATCCAGTCCTTGGGGCGTCCGAGGAAGTCCAGTGACAAAGTCCATAGCAATTTGACTCCACTTCCATTCGGGAATAGATAAGGGCACTAACAAACCTGGGGGCTTCTTATGTTCCGCCTTCACTTGTTGGCAGACTAAACACTTGTGGACAAAATTTGAAATGTCTACCTTCATTCCTTCCCACCAGAAGTTATGTCGCAGATCTTGGTACATTTTTGTGCTTCTGGGATGAGCTGTATAAGGTGTACTATGAGCCTCCTTCATTATTTCTTCTTTGATCTCTGCTACATCTGGCACACATAATCTGCGTCCAAGCCGCAGTACATCACCTTCTATTTGAAACTCCTTGAGTTCTCCTTCTTGCACTTTCTTCATAATTTTCTTTATTTGAGTATCTCCTTGTTGGGCCTCTTTGATCTTGTCGTATAGATTAAATTGAGCACTTACTTGATTCAGTTGATACTCAGAATTTGAAGAATCAATGACTCGCACTTCTATTTGCATTTCTTCTAGATCTCTAAATATTCTTGCTTGACGAGTCATCAAGGCGGCCAGAGTCCCTCCTGATTTCCGGCTCAAAGCATCAGCCACTACATTGGCCTTCCAGGGTGGTATTGAATAGTGATATCATAATCCTTCATTAGTTCTAACCACCTCCTCTGTCTCATGTTCAGTTCCTTTTGTGTGAAGATGTATTTTAAGCTCTTATGATCAGTAAAAACTTCACAAGACACTCCATACAAATAATGTCGCCAGATCTTTAAAGCAAAGATCACAGCGGCTAATTCCAAGTCATGAGTGGGGTAATTTCTTTCATGGGTCTTCAATTGTCGGGACGCATAGGCAATGACTTTTCCATGCTGCATTAACACACATCCCAATCCCAGTTTTGATGCATCACTAAAGATGACAAATCCTTCAGTCCCCGAAGGTACAATTAAGACAGGAGCAGATGTCAGCCTAGCTTTAACCTCCAGGAAGCTCCTATCTTGATCTTCTCCCCATGCAAACTTCTTATTCTTTCTAGTTAATTGAGTCATTGGTGCTACAATCAGAGAAAACCCTTCTACAAATCTTCTGTAGTACCCAGCTAATCCCAAGAAACTTCGAACTTCAGTAACATTAGTGGGTCTAGGCCAGTCTCGGATTGCTTCGATCTTTACCGGTCTACTGATATTCCTTCTTTAGATATAATATGGCCAAGAAACCCTACTTGTTTTAGCCAAAATTCACATTTCTTCAACTTTGCATAGAGTTGTTTCTCTCTCAAGATTTGAATGACAATATTAAGATGTTTCTCATGATCTTCCGTATTGTTTGAATAGACCAGAATATCATCAATGAATACTACTACAAACTGGTCTAGATATGGTTGAAAAATCCGATTCATTAAGTCCATAAATGCTGCCGGGGCGTTAGTGAGTCCAAAAGGCATGACTAGAAATTCAAAGTGTCCATATCTCGTCCGGAAAGCTGATTTGGGCACATCTTCAGGTTTGACCTTCAGCTGATGATATCCCGATCTAAGGTCTATCTTAGAAAATACACAAGACCCTTGTAATTGATCAAATAAGTCATCAATTCGGGAAAGAGGGTACCTATTCTTGATAGTTGCCTTATTCAATTCCCGGTAGTCAACACATAGTCTCATACTCCCATCCTTCTTCTTTACAAATAGTACAGGTGCTCCCCAGGGAGATACACTTGGCCGAATGAATCCCTTGTCTAATAAGTCCTGCAATTGAGTTTTAAGTTCTTTCATTTCTACAGGGGCCATACGGTACGGTGCCTTAGAAATTGGGGTAGTACCGGGTATTACATCTATTGTAAACTCTACCTCCCGATCCGGGGGCAGGCCTGATAAGTCTTCCGGGAACACATCAAGGAACTCATTCACAATTGGAATAGTCTTAATATTTACATCAGTCCTGGTGGTATCCAACACCGAAGCCAGAAATTCTTGACACCCTTATTTCAATAACTTGGTGGCCTTGATGGCTGATATGTGAGGTATATCATAACTAACTTTCTCTCCTTCAAAAATAATTTCCGGAGTCCCTTTCATTTTAAAAATAATCCTCTTCTTATTACAGTCCACATGAGCACTACAGGCAGACAACCAGTCCATTCCTAGTATGGCATCGAACTCCATTTCGCCTAGCTTAATCAGATCAATGGATGTCTTCATTTCTCCAATTATCACTTCACAATTCGCATATCTAGTGCTAGCTATCAAATTTTCCCCTATAGGTGTGGACACAACCAATTGAAATCCTAGGGGTTTTGAGACTTGATTTAGTTTATGAGCAAAAGCACTAGATACGAATGAATGAGTAGCTCCAGGATCAAATAATGCATGGGCAATATGTCCTGATACGGAGATCATACCTTCCACCACTGCATTCGAGGTCATTGCTTCCCGGTGGGTTAACGCGAAGGTTCTGCCTTGCACTTGAGGTTGCTGAACCGATGACTGGGTTGCAGCAGGACGTGGGGCATTACTGGCTTGTCCTCTGGGAAGATTCGTCCTCATGGTCGGCCTTCCACTTCCTCTACTCGGCCCTTGGCTTCCACGCATTGTCGGACAATTCTTCCTTAGATGTCCCACCTCTCCACAATTAAAACAAGACCTGTCAAAGAGGCAGTTTCCAAAATGGTTTACTCTGCACTTCTGACACCAGGGAGCCTCCGAGATTCTGGGATGTGATGCAGAGGTAGCTTGTGTCTTCGAGGGTGTGTCTCTATTTCTCAACCATGTTCTCCCGCCTCTGGCCCCTCCTCCTCTATGAAAAGTGGTGTTAAACCCAGACCCTTTGTTACTGGTGGATCCTGATGCCGTCATCATTGGAGGTCCTTGATAACGGGGGCGCTTAGAATTGGGAGTTCCTTCTACCCAGTCTCCCTGACCTTCTTGTATGTCCATTTCTACCTCCAAAGCTCTTTCTACTGCCTGGAGATAATTCCTCAGTTGTAATGGAATCAGTC
Organism: Agave tequilana; assembly: GCA_038442645.1. NCBI lineage: Eukaryota > Viridiplantae > Streptophyta > Magnoliopsida > Asparagales > Asparagaceae > Agave > Agave tequilana. The sequence goes on along the minus strand of JAVJIF010015281.1, from coordinate 83,021 downwards.
GGCCACGAATCTCCGATCTTAGGCCCTTTACGAACCTCTTTGTCTTTTCTGCTTCACTCCTTACCAAGGCATCAGCATACCTGGATAGCTGAGTGAATTTCTGATCATACTGGGATACATTCATAGAACCTTGACGTAGTTCCAAGAATTCTGTTGCCATTTTATCTCTGGCTGTCTCCGGAATGTATTTCTCAGTGAATTTGTTCACCAAGAATTCCCAGGTGATTGATTCCCTTGCATTCTTCATACTAAGCTTTACTGCCCTCCACCAATGTTCCGCTTCCTTCTGGAACATAAAAGAAGAGAAGGACACCTTTTGTTCATCAGTGCAGCTCATAACTTCTAGGATCTTTTCTATTTGAAGGAGCCATGCTTCGGCTTGTAAGGGGTTCGCCTCTCCTTCAAATACGGGCGGTTTCATCTTCTAAAACTGCTCCAGTGCTCGGTGGGAGTTGTTACTGCTCGCTCTGGTCATTAGTTGTGCGAGCCACTCTGGCATTACCCCTGGAGTTCCCTCGTTCCCTCTCATTTGAACTTCAGAGTCTCCATCATTGTTCACGGGTGGTGCACTCCCCATCTCACTGTAGTGTGTCGTATCGAGCGACAGGGACTCCTCAGGTGGTAGTTGGTTCAAATCCATGTATTCTCCCTATAAAAATAAGGGCGTCTAATCAACATACCACACAATATAGGAATGAGTAGGGATAAAACTTTAGTCTCAGGTAATCATGTTAATAACATCACTTTTGAAAACAAGCAACTTGTTATATATATATAGTTACATCCATCGTGGATACAAAAGGTGTTATGCTGACATGCCTTCCTTCTTGGATATCCATACTAACCCATGTGCATTCATAAGATATATGCCAGGGTACATATAACAACCCTAAGGATATCCATCACCTAACATACTAGGCCTATACATGTATATACATCAAAAAGCGTCAGCTCCAAGGTTCACCCTTCATAGGGTAGAGTATCCCCACTAGAATCTCTGCTAGTGCTGCTGCTATCATCAATATCCTCCTCGGGGTCTTCTTCCGGTGATTCGTCCCCGGCGCAGCACCAGTTGTCTAAGTCGTCATAAAGGTCCATATCCTCTTCCCACGTTTCGTTCCAAAAGATGCCTCCATATGTAAATCCCCTTCAGGTTTCTTCTTTAATCGTGGTAGAGTGCTCCGTCACTGGTATCTCAAGTGAATCTCCCACAAAGCTTTCTGTGTCAACATTGGTTGGTTCAGGCTCGTTAGATGCCTGCGACTCAACCTCCTCATAATCTACCCAATTTAGGGGCATAATCGTTTCCGCTGGGTCAGTTTCGTCTGACTCGTACCCCCAGTCCATGGAATCCGCCACCCAGCTCTCACTCGAGCTGTCAGAACTAGAAACCGGCCAGAATACATCGGAGTCCCCCATCTACATGTAAACAAAAGGTCGTATCAATCTCAAGTCCATGAAATAGTCTCAATCATACGGCTATCATCAAGAAGCAACATAAATAGACACACTGGTAACTATACTTATCCTTAGTCTACTCATAAGTCTCATGTCCTTAGAGTAACTCAGATTCAATAGATAACTTAATGCATCCCTTGACACCTAATGCCAACTACTTAACTATGATCACATGTCTGCACGTGTAACCTAACAATTTCATCATCTCTTACTCTTTCTACTTCTAAACCATTGCTCTGATACCAACTGTAACGGTCCCAGTTAAAAATTTTCCATTTAATCACAATCATCTCGTAATAATCCAAACGTGGGGCCCATCAAGGTATAATACTTTCAATATAATCATCAGAACTCTTCACTATACATCAGAATTTCCACTACAGCTAACATGCAAGATTCAATTGAGACTTATCATATATAAGTTCAATGATCCATAAGAACACAATCTACATTTACCATATCAACACATATATACATACAAGTAAGAGTCCAACACCAGGTCCTTTATAATTACAGGTCAAGAGTAACGCCCAGCTAAAAGCACGCATATTAATACAAAATCATATACATAACAAAAGTAGTTTCTAATACAATGGTCCTGGTGACGCTTGTCCAGCACAATTGCCCTTAAGCGGTTCCCTTGCCCTTGTCCAAACCTGTAGGTGGAGTTAGAATAGAGTGAGCTTGGCGGCTCAGTGAGTAAAACAATAGTTAAATATGCCTATCAAGTAGGTATACATGGCTAAATTATCCGGTTGGCATGTGTGTCGCTATACTATTTTTATAGGATCTTATGATTATCCAGGAACCAAAACCAAACACAGTAATAAGGCCTTACTAGTCGACTAGGTCATCCTATAGTCGACTAATACTAACTGTAAGTCGACTAATTTGAAGCTATAGTCGACTAACTCCACTTCACACGTATCTGCTTCTTAACTAACAGCCAAGAATTTATGTAGTCGACTACCCTTCCTGGTATAGTCGACTAACCCAAGTACTAGTCGACTTGCATTCCCCTATAGTCGACTAAAACTGTCAAAAATTGTGTTACTCTCGGGATGTCACCTATAGTCGACTACCCTCCTGGTGTAGTCGACTAATCCTAAATATTAGTCGACTAGCAAGTTGACTATAGTCGACTAAAACTGTCAAAAACAGATTGTCAACTTTCTGTTTGCTCTCTGTATCTGGGATTAGTCGACTACAGTCTATATGTAGTCGACTAATCCTGCTATCCAGCAGTGTATCTGCCTAAATATCACACGTTTAGTCGACTATCCCAGGGACTTAGTCGACTAACTTACCCAAAAGTGCCTGTTAAGAAGCCATTCCAGATTTGATGTTAAGGATTTATACATGAATATAACATAGGGCTTATATCATAGTGATAACCATATACATACACATAATCTCCCCTTCTACGCCTCCAGTTCAACCCGGTCCCTTCCTTCGATACAATATATATAATCTCCCCTTCTACGCCTCCGGTTCAACCCGGTCCCTTCCTCCGATACAATATATATAATCTCCCCTTCTACGCCTCCGGTTCAACCCGGTCCCTTCCTCCGATACAATATATATAATCTCCCCTTCTACGCCTCCGGTTCAACCCGGTCCCTTCCTCCGATACATTCATGCCATCATATAATATCAATATGCAAGACATGTAATAAAATCATGGATTCATAAACAACATGAGAAAATACTTGCGGAATTGAAACACATGAACCAAAATATATAGTGTCAAGTACTTGTATATCTCTTACACTTATTTCAATTCCTACTTATTTCTACTCATCATGTTGTTAAGATTAGCATGTTCTACTCACTCTTGAAGTTGTATGGTCTGATTTTGCTGCTGCCCTCTTGTTGTTGCTGCTGTTGCTGCTGTTTGTTGTTGTTGCTGTTGTTGTTGTTGTTGCTGCTGTTGCTGTTGTTGTTGTTGTTGTTGCTGTTGCTGTTTTTGTTTTTGTTGTGAAAGGAGAGAGAGGGAGAGAGGTTGTGAAGAGAGAAAGTGTTTGACCAAAAAGTGTTTAATCCTCTTGAACCCCCTCTATTTATAGCCTCTAACTCTCCATAGGATTGTGCCAAGTGTCCCCTAAACATCCCATCAAGTTTACTCTTCTCCATGCCTCTCCCCCCTCTCCATGAGGTACAAGCATGGGGGGCATGGTGGTAATAAGTCAAACACATGTGGGGTATTCTTATACCTATATACATGGATGTATAAATACTCATGTATACATACTTATTTATACATACACATATAATAATCATGACTTAGCTAAGGCATCTTGCATGCATACTAATCCCATTACCCCTTATGATTAATTAGGAAAAGAAATGCTTAAATTAGGGCAAGTGTTACATTCTACCCTCCTTAGGGAAGTTTCGTCCTCGAAACTTAACGTACCTTGGAACAAATGTGGATAGGCTTTTCTTATCTCCTCTTCCAGCTCCCAAGTGGCTTCTTCTATGTTTTGATTTCTCCATAAGACCTTGACCAAGTAAATATTTTTGTTTCTCAATTGCTTCTCCTTGCGATCAAGAATTTGTACTGGTTCTTCCGCGTAAGACATATCTTCTAGTATATGCAGGGGTTCATGGGAGATGACGTGATCAGGATCGGGCACATACTTCCTCAGTTGAGAGACATGAAATACATTGTGCATCCGTTCTAAGGCAGGGGGTAGGGCCAAGCAGTAAGCAACCGGTCCAATTTTATCCAGTATCTCAAACGGACCCACATATCTAGGGGCTAATTTGTTCTTACTACCGGTGCGTCTCACTCCCTTCATGGGAGATACATTCAGGAAAACACTATCCCCTACCTCAAACTCCAATGGTCTGCGACGATTGTCTGCATAAGCTTTCTGTCTGCTCTGGGCTGCTTTTATTCTTTCCTTGATTAGCTTGATTTTCTCCGTAGCCTCTTGAATTACATCGGGGCCGAACAGTCTTCTATCCCCAACTTCCTCCCAACAGATTGGTGATCTACACCTCCTCCCATACAATGCTTCAAAGGGAGGCATACCGATAGTGGACTGATAACTATTATTATAAGCAAACTCCACTAAGGGTAAATAGCTGTCCCAACTTCCCCCAAAATCTAGCACACAGGTTCTCAACATATCTTCCAATATTTGAATGGTCCTTTCTGACTGTCCATCTGTTTGGGGGTGGGCTGCTGTACTGAGTTGCAATTTAGTACCCATAGCTTTGGACAAACTCTTCCAAAATCTTGATTGAAATCTTGGGTCTCGATCTGATACAATGGATTCAGGTACTCCATGTAATCTAATTACCTCTCGGACATATACCTGAGCCAGTCTTTCAATTGAATAATTGATCCGGATAGGCAGGAAATGGGCAGATTTGGTGAGTCTGTCTACCACTACCCAGACTGTATCCAGTCCTTGGGGCGTCCGAGGAAGTCCAGTGACAAAGTCCATAGCAATTTGACTCCACTTCCATTCGGGAATAGATAAGGGCACTAACAAACCTGGGGGCTTCTTATGTTCCGCCTTCACTTGTTGGCAGACTAAACACTTGTGGACAAAATTTGAAATGTCTACCTTCATTCCTTCCCACCAGAAGTTATGTCGCAGATCTTGGTACATTTTTGTGCTTCCGGGATGAGCTGTATAAGGTGTACTATGAGCCTCCTTCATTATTTCTTCTTTGATCTCTGCTACATCTGGCACACATAATCTGCGTCCAAGCCGCAGTACATCACCTTCTATTTGAAACTCCTTGAGTTCTCCTTCTTGCACTTTCTTCATAATTTTCTTTATTTGAGTATCTCCTTGTTGGGCCTCTTTGATCTTGTCGTATAGATTAAATTGAGCACTTACTTGATTCAGTTGATACTCAGAATTTGAAGAATCAATGACTCGCACTTCTATTTGCATTTCTTCTAGATCTCTAAATATTCTTGCTTGACGAGTCATCAAGGCGGCCAGAGTCCCTCCTGATTTCCGGCTCAAAGCATCAGCCACTACATTGGCCTTCCCAGGGTGGTATTGAATAGTGATATCATAATCCTTCATTAGTTCTAACCACCTCCTCTGTCTCATGTTCAGTTCCTTTTGTGTGAAGATGTATTTTAAGCTCTTATGATCAGTAAAAACTTCACAAGACACTCCATACAAATAATGTCGCCAGATCTTTAAAGCAAAGATCACAGCGGCTAATTCCAAGTCATGAGTGGGGTAATTTCTTTCATGGGTCTTCAATTGTCGGGACGCATAGGCAATGACTTTTCCATGCTGCATTAACACACATCCCAATCCCAGTTTTGATGCATCACTAAAGATGACAAATCCTTCAGTCCCCGAAGGTACAATTAAGACAGGAGCAGATGTCAGCCTAGCTTTAACCTCCAGGAAGCTCCTATCTTGATCTTCTCCCCATGCAAACTTCTTATTCTTTCTAGTTAATTGAGTCATTGGTGCTACAATCAGAGAAAACCCTTCTACAAATCTTCTGTAGTACCCAGCTAATCCCAAGAAACTTCGAACTTCAGTAACATTAGTGGGTCTAGGCCAGTCTCGGATTGCTTCGATCTTTACCGGGTCTACTGATATTCCTTCTTTAGATATAATATGGCCAAGAAACCCTACTTGTTTTAGCCAAAATTCACATTTCTTCAACTTTGCATAGAGTTGTTTCTCTCTCAAGATTTGAATGACAATATTAAGATGTTTCTCATGATCTTCCGTATTCTTTGAATAGACCAGAATATCATCAATGAATACTACTACAAACTGGTCTAGATATGGTTGAAAAATCCGATTCATTAAGTCCATAAATGCTGCCGGGGCGTTAGTGAGTCCAAAAGGCATGACTAGAAATTCAAAGTGTCCATATCTCGTCCGGAAAGCTGATTTGGGCACATCTTCAGGTTTGACCTTCAGCTGATGATATCCCGATCTAAGGTCTATCTTAGAAAATACACAAGACCCTTGTAATTGATCAAATAAGTCATCAATTCGGGAAAGAGGGTACCTATTCTTGATAGTTGCCTTATTCAATTCCCGGTAGTCAACACATAGTCTCATACTCCCATCCTTCTTCTTTACAAATAGTACAGGTGCTCCCCAGGGAGATACACTTGGCCGAATGAATCCCTTGTCTAATAAGTCCTGCAATTGAGTTTTAAGTTCTTTCATTTCTACAGGGGCCATACGGTACGGTGCCTTAGAAATTGGGGCAGTACCGGGTATTACATCTATTGTAAACTCTACCTCCCGATCCGGGGGCAGGCCTGATAAGTCTTCCGGGAACACATCAAGGAACTCATTCACAATTGGAATAGTCTTAATATTTACATCAGTCCTGGTGGTATCCAACACCGAAGCCAGAAATCCTTGACACCCTTATTTCAATAACTTGGTGGCCTTGATGGCTGATATGTGAGGTATATCATAACTAACTTTCTCTCCTTCAAAAATAATTTCCGGAGTCCCTTTCATTTTAAAAATAATCCTCTTCTTATTACAGTCCACATGAGCACTACAGGCAGACAACCAGTCCATTCCTAGTATGGCATCGAACTCCATTTCGCCTAGCTTAATCAGATCAATGGATGTCTTCATTTCTCCAATTATCACTTCACAATTCGCATATCTAGTGCTAGCTATCAAATTTTCCCCTATAGGTGTGGACACAACCAATTGAAATCCTAGGGGTTTTGAGACTTGATTTAGTTTATGAGCAAAAGCACTAGATACGAATGAATGAGTAGCTCCAGGATCAAATAATGCATGGGCAATATGTCCAGATACGGAGATCATACCTTCCACCACTGCATTCGAGGTCATTGCTTCCCGGTGGGTTAACGCGAAGGTTCTGCCTTGCACTTGAGGTTGCTGAACCGATGACTGGGTTGCAGCAGGACGTGGGGCATTACTGGCTTGTCCTCTGGGAAGATTCGTCCTCATGGTCGGCCTTCCACTTCCTCTACTCGGCCCTTGGCTTCCACGCATTGTCGGACAATTCTTCCTTAGATGTCCCACCTCTCCACAATTAAAACAAGACCTGTCAAAGAGGCAGTTTCCAAAATGGTTTACTCTGCACTTCTGACACCAGGGAGCCTCCGAGATTCTGGGATGTGATGCAGAGGTAGCTTGTGTCTTCGAGGGTGTGTCTCTATTTCTCAACCATGTTCTCCCGCCTCTGGCCCCTCCTCCTCTATGAAAAGTGGTGTTAAACCCAGGCCCTTTGTTACTGGTGGATCCTGATGCCGTCATCATTGGAGGTCCTTGATAACGGGGGCGCTTAGAATTGGGAGTTCCTTCTACCCAGTCTCCCTGACCTTCTTGTATGTCCATTTCTACCTCCAAAGCTCTTTCTACTGCCTGGAGATAATTCCTCAGTTGTAATGGAATCAGTCGGCCACGAATCTCCGATCTTAGGCCCTTTACGAACCTCTTTGTCTTTTCTGCTTCACTCCTTACCAAGGCATCAGCATACCTGGATAGCTGAGTGAATTTCTGATCATACTGGGATACATTCATAGAACCTTGACGTAGTTCCAAGAATTCTGTTGCCATTTTATCTCTGGCTGTCTCCGGAATGTATTTCTCAGTGAATTTGTTCACCAAGAATTCCCAGGTGATTGATTCCCTTGCATTCTTCATACTAAGCTTTACTGCCCTCCACTAATGTTCCGCTTCCTTCTGGAACATAAAAGAAGAGAAGGACACCTTTTGTTCATCAGTGCAGCTCATAACTTCTAGGATCTTTTCTATTTGAAGGAGCCATGCTTCGGCTTGTAAGGGTTCGCCTCTCCTTCAAATACGGGCGGTTTCATCTTCTGAAACTGCTCCAGTGCTCGGTGGGAGTTGTTACTGCTCGCTCTGGTCATTAGTTGTGCGAGCCACTCTGGCATTACCCCTGGAGTTCCCTCGTTCCCTCTCATTTGAACTTCAGAGTCTCCATCATTGTTCACGGGGGGTGCACTCCCCATCTCACTGTAGTGTGTCGTATCGAGCGACAGGGACTCCTCAGGTGGTAGTTGGTTCAAATCCATGTATTCTCCCTATAAAAATAAGGGCGTCTAATCAACATACCACACAATATAGGAATGAGTAGGGATAAAACTTTAGTCTCAGGTAATCATGTTAATAACATCACTTTTGAAAACAAGCAACTTGTTATATATATATATATATAGTTACATCCATCGTGGATACAAAAGGTGTTATGCTGACATGCCTTCCTTCTTGGATATCCATACTAACCCATGTGCATTCATAAGATATATGCCAGGGTACATATAACAACCCTAAGGATATCCATCACCTAACATACTAGGCCTATACATGTATATACATCAAAAAGCGTCAGCTCCAAGGTTCACCCTTCATAGGGTAGAGTATCCCCACTAGAATCTCCGCTAGTGCTGCTGCTATCATCAATATCCTCCTCGGGGTCTTCTTCCGGTGATTCGTCCCCGGCGCAGCACCAGTTGTCTAAGTCGTCATAAAGGTCCATATCCTCTTCCCACGTTTCGTTCCAAAAGACGCCTCCATATGTAAATCCCCTTCGGGTTTCTTCTTTAATCGTGGTAGAGTGCTCCGTCACTGGTATCTCAAGTGAATCTCCCACAAAGCTTTCTGTGTCAACATTGGTTGGTTCAGGCTCGTTAGATGCCTGCGACTCAACCTCCTCATAATCTACCCAATTTAGGGGCATAATCATTTCCGCTGGGTCAGTTTCGTCCGACTCGTACCCCCAGTCCATGGAATCCGCCACCCAGCTCTCACTCGAGCTGTCGGAACTAGAAACCAGCCAGAATACATCGGAGTCCCCCATCTACATGTAAACAAAAAGGTCGTATCAATCTCAAGTCCATGAAATAGTCTCAATCATACGGCTATCATCAAGAAGCAACATAAATAGACACACTGGTAACTATACTTATCCTTAGTCTACTCATAAGTCTCATGTCCTTAGAGTAACTCAGATTCAATAGATAACTTAATGCATCCCTTGACACCTAATGCCAACTACTTAACTATGATCACATGTCTGCACGTGTAACCTAACAATTTCATTATCTCTTACTCTTTCTACTTCTAAACCATTGCTCTGATACCAACTGTAACGGTCCCAGTTAAAAATTTTCCATTTAATCACAATCATCTCGTAATAATCCAAACGTGGGGCCCATCAAGGTATAATACTTCCAATATAATCATCAGAACTCTTCACTATACATCAGAATTTTCACTACAGCTAACATGCAAGATTCAATTGAGACTTATCATATATAAGTTCAATGATCCATAAGAACACAATCTACATTTACCATATCAACACATATATACATACAAGTAAGAGTCCAACACCAGGTCCTTTATAATTACAGGTCAAGAGTAACGCCCAGCTAAAAGCACGCATATTAATACAAAATCATATACATAACAAAAGTAGTTTCTAATACAATGGTCCTGGTGACGCTTGTCCAGCACAATTGCCCTTAAGCGGTTCCCTTGCCCTTGTCCAAACCTGTAGGTGGAGTTAGAATAGAGTGAGCTTGGCGGCTCAGTGAGTAAAACAATAGTTAAATATGCCTATCAAGTAGGTATACATGGCTAAATTATCCGGTTGGCATGTGTGTCGCTATACTATTTTTATAGGATCTTATGATTATCCAGGAACCAAAACCAAACACAGTAATAAGGCCTTACTAGTCGACTAGGTCATCCTATAGTCGACTAATACTAACTGTAAGTCGACTAATTTGAAGCTATAGTCGACTAACTCCACTTCACACGTATCTGCTTCTTAACTAACAGCCAGGAATTTATGTAGTCGACTACCCTTCCTGGTATAGTCGACTAACCCAAGTACTAGTCGACTTGCATTCCCCTATAGTCGACTAAAACTGTAAAAAATTGTGTTACTCTCGGGATGTCACCTTTAGTCGACTACCCTCCTGGTGTAGTCGACTAATCCTAAATATTAGTCGACTAGCAAGTTGACTATAGTCGACTAAAACTGTCAAAAACAGATTGTCAACTTTCTGTTTGCTCTCTGTATCTGGGATTAGTCGACTACAGTCTATATGTAGTCGACTAATCCTGCTATCCAGCAGTGTATCTGCCTAAATATCACACGTTTAGTCGACTATCCCAGGGACTTAGTCGACTAACTTACCCAAAAAGTGCCTGTTAAGAAGCCATTCCAGATTTGATGTTAAGGATTTATACATGAATATAACATAGGGCTTATATCATAGTGATAACCATATACATACACATAATCTCCCCTTCTACGCCTCCGGTTCAACCCGGTCCCTTCCTCCGATACAATATATATAATCTCCCCTTCTACGCCTCCGGTTCAACCCGGTCCCTTCCTCAGATACAATATATATAATCTCCCCTTCTACGCCTCCGGTTCAACCCGGTCCCTTCCTCCGATACATTCATGCCATCATATAATATCAATATGCAAGACATGTAATAAAATCATGGATTCATAAACAACATGAGTAAATACTTGCGGAATTGAAACACATGAACCCAAAATATATAGTGTCAAGTACTTGTATATCTCTTACACTTATTTCAATTCCTACTTATTTCTACTCATCATGTTGTTAAGATTAGCATGTTCTACTCACTCTTGAAGTTGTATGGTCTGATTTTGCTGCTGCCCTCTTGTTGTTGCTGCTGTTGTTGTTGTTTGTTGCTGTTGCTGTTGTTGTTGTTGTTGCTGTTGCTGTTGTTGTTGTTGTTGCTGTTGCTGTTGCTGTTGTTGTTGCTGTTGCTGTTGTTGTTGTTGTTGTGAAAGGAGAGAGAGGGAGAGAGGTTGTGAAGAGAGAAAGTGTTTGACCAAAAAGTGTTTAATCCTCTTGAACCCCCTCTATTTATAGCCTCTAACTCTCCATAGGATTGTGCCAAGTGTCCCCTAAACATCCCATCAAGTTTACTCTTCTCCATGCCTCTCCCCCCTCTCCATGAGGTACAAGCATGGGGGGCATGGTGGTAATAAGTCAAACACATGTGGGGTATTCTTATACCTATATACATGGATGTATAAATACTCATGTATACATACTTATTTATACATACACATATAATAATCATGACTTAGCTAAGGCATCTTGCATGCATACTAATCCCATTACCCCTTATGATTAATTAGGAAAAGAAATGCTTAAATTAGGGCAAGTGTTACAAAAATGATTCAAATTGTTTAGAATATATGTTGAATCTTTGTCACACATATTTGTATTTCAAAGATAATATAAGAACTGATTTTTGTGAAATTTATGTGATTTCATGGGATTTAATTAATAATAAAAACTCAAGTTTTTAAGTCCTATAATAGCTAGACTGGCTGTCTGTCGGTCGACCGGTGTGATCGACAGACGTGCACAAGCGTGCACGCTAGCTTGAGCTGGTGGGCCGGTCGACCGGGTCGGTCGACCGTCTAGAAAGCTCTGCTCTCTAGAAATGGCCCCGGTCGACCGGGTCAGTCAACTTGAAGAGAGCTCTGCTCTCGATCGATCGAGCCGATCAACCGGTAGGCTTAACGGTCAAAAATTTGACTGTTAGCCGATCGACCGGCCGGTTGACCGGAAGGGCAAAAATGCCACCGCCTGCTGCCAACAGGCAGATTTAATATGGGGCTATATATACCCCATATTTGAGTTGATTTTTAACAAGTTTTTTAAGAGCAAAAATTCTCATTCTTTCTAGTATTTAATATAAGTTTTCAAATGAGTTTTTAGAGCCAAAAGATTTTATCTTTATTTGTTTTAAAGGGTTGGAAAAATTAAGAAAAAGAAAAGTCTTTGGGATTGATTTTTGATTTTTATTTCCATTATATTCTAGAAGTTTTCCCAGAGTTTTTCTTTGTGTTTTTGATTTCCAAACTCTTCATTTCTCACACTTGAGCTTATCATTCTATCCTATCTATAGGATCTTTGTTTTAGTGAGAAAATTGGTTTGTGGTTGTGGAAACCACCAAGTTGTAAACCCCTTCTTGATTTGTGATATCCCTCTAGTGAGGTGATTGTGTCGGTACCCCTCTAGTGAGAGGTGATAGTGGAGGTTGTGTTAGAATTCCTCAAGTGTGAGGTGATCTTTATTTGGCTAAGTTCTTATCCCTCTAAGTATAGAGGTGATTTGTTTTGTGCCTTACCTCTAAGTGTAGAGGTTGTATTTGTGGGAGAGAGGAGTTGTGTACTCCCAATTGTATTTGCCCAAAATCCTCAGTGGAGGTTCCCTGTGTGGGAAGTCCTGTGTGGACGAGTTAGTGAAAATCCTTCTGTGTGAAGGCGGGGACGTAGAGCTGTGTGCTCAAACCTCGATCTCGGTATTTGCGTTTGATCCACTTTCTCTAACTCTCTCTTACATTGTGCATTGCATCTTATTATTCATATCATGTACATGCTTGGTTTGTTTGTGTGCCATACTTGTGTTTAACTAAGAGAGCTTCATATAGCACCTTAACTCTTATTCAGAGGAATCAAGAGGAGTTAGTTCAGATCCCTTCACCGGGAATTCAGCTACACTCTTTGGTTACACTAAGTGTGTTGCAATTAATTTTTAAATTCTGCATTATTTGTCATAGATTAGCCTTATACCTATTCACCCCCCCTCTAGGTGTACTTTCAATTGGTATCAGAGCCTACGCTCCTGATATTAGGCTTAACCGCTTAGGAGTGTGATCTTGGTTTTCTAATCTATCATTTGTATTTGCACACTTATATTGTTTTCTCTCACTCATGGACTATATGACCCCTCCTATGTTTGATACTTCCAACATTGTTGTATGGAAGGCAAAGATGTCCATGTATCTAAAAACCCTAGGCTTGCATGTTTTCCTTGCCGCTACCAAGAAATCCTATCTTGGTAATAGCAAGCATATAGAAGCCAATACACAAGCCATTGAGGCACTTAGAAGCACGCTTAACAAAGAATATTTGTGCATGATTTCTCATTGTGATTCCACTTTTGCAGTGTGGAGCACTTTGTGTAAGTTCACCTAGAGGGGGTGAATAGGTGATGGCTAATCTAATGGTCACTTAATGCCAAATAATGCGGAAGTATAAACTATTATGACCTAAACTAAACTCTTACACTAAATACCACGTATAACACAAGAGTGTTGCCGAATTCCCCGTGGAGGGCTCTGGACAAACTCCTCTAGATTCCCCTTGATAAGGGTTGAGGTGCCGCGTTGGCTCTCTTGGTTAAATACAAGTGTTAGCAAACAATCCCAAACAAGTATAACAATTAAGCACACAATATATCAAGCATGTAAAGATAAGACAAGTAATAGCATGCAAGATATAAACAAGAGACAAAGAGAGAGAGAGAGAGTGAGCAATCGCAAACACAAGGGATTTGTTTCGAGGTTCGAGCACACTTGCTCTACATCCCCGCCTTCGACACACGAAGGATTTCCACTATAATCGATCCCAATGGATCACCCGGTGCCGCAACACCTACAAGCTCTCGGACTCCCTAGTCCGTACACACCGCAAGCCCCACAAGCTCGCCGAGGCCGCACCTCAAACCAAGAGTTCGCACCCGAACTCGAAACAACCGCGAACGCACTTGTCCGCCTCCTCAAGAAACAAGAAAAGATCTCTTGGTGATCTAAACACTTTGATCACCAATAAACACTCTCACTACAACACTCCTATAGAATAAATAATCAATGGATAGCTCAAGTGTTTGTGTGAGAAAAACAAGGAAAGAGATGGTGGAGGAAAACTCAAAGAATCTCTTTTAACACTCTTGATAAAATCTTCCCTTTTGATAGGAAATATTTGCTCTCAAATTCGTGGAGAAAAACCTCAGAAAAGGATTGGAAAAATTGGCTCAAAAATACTCTCCAAATCTTGGTGAAAACAATGCCCAAACCCCCAAATTTATAGGCTCAGAAAAACTAGCCGTTGGGGTTCTGTCAGGCCTGTCGGTCGACCGTCCGGCCGACCGGCCAATGGTCATATTTCAGACCGTTTGAGCCATTGGTCGACCGGCCGGTTGACCGAGCCGGGATACAGAGAGCAATCTCTCTGTCCAGTCGACCGCACGGTCGGCCGGGGCCTTTCCAGAGAGTAGAGCTCTCTGGACAGTCGACCGGGTCAGTCGGCCGGCCATCCTGCAGAACTGGCGTGCACGTCTGTGCACGTCGGTCGACCGAGTCAGTCGACCGACTTCAGCCCTAGTCGACTTGGTCGGTCGACTAGTCGACTGGCTGAAGCCTGGAACAGAAAATCTAGGGATTAAAACTTGGTCTTTTGGCTCACATAAAAATCCCATAAAATACTGAAAAATATACAAAAATAGTTTTACCAATATACTTTGATAAACAAACATGCTTGCACAAAATCAAGGCATGTTACAAATGTTTTGGACTATTTTTGTAAGTTGGAAAAATTAGCTCAAATGAAAAACAGTATTTTTCTAAAACTTGTTTTCCAAACTTCTTCATGATACAAAAACAAGATATTTTGAATTCATTAAAGTATAGTGTGTATGGATATGATCCACTACACAAATAAGATATCTATGTTTTTGACATTAAGCTCTAAACTTGGTTTTGGATAAAAGACATGCATATAAGAAATTCCAAAAACCAAAAAGTATTTTTCCAAAGTAAAAATCTTTTGTAAAAACAAAACTATCAAGAGTGTGTGTGTATATGTACTTGAGCAATCCACCAACTACTCTATTCTTTACATTTTATCTAAAAAACAAAAATCTTATACCTAGACACAAGTCTTCATCTTCTTGAAGTCTTCACTTGAAGCCTTCTCATCTTCTAGACTTGGTCCAAACACGATCCATAGAGCTAGACTCCTCTTGAGTACTTGATGTGATCTTGATGCACAAGCTCTTGAATCAATCGGTGCTAACTCCAAAACTTGACTTCAAATCCTTTGTTGAAGCTATGCACCTACTAAGATCTTGATCATAAATCTGTCACTAATTAAACACAAGATCATTAGTAAACATAATTACATGAGTTGATCATCATCAAAACTAGAGTGATGGGCCTTTGGGCCAACAATCTCCCCCTTTTTGATGATGACAAAACTCATGAAGTTATATATGCATGGATTAAAGTAAAGCTTCAAAGAAGCTCCCCCTTAACTCATACATAACAAATAAACAATATAATATGGAAATAAAGTACATGACATGTATGCAAATTAAGGAGATAAACATGCTAACAAGCATAAAACAAATCAAATTCTTTTTCTCCTATTTGCAAAACAAAACATATATGCATAAAACATAAATTCTACTAACATGCATATAAATCTCACATTCTTCTCCCCCTTTTTGTCAATCATCAACAAAGGGGTAAAAACACAATCAACAATTTTTCTCCCCCTTTTTATCATAAACAAAGAACCAAAGAAGGGGTAAACCAAATCAATCAAGAAAGGTTATATGCGATATACATTCATGAAGAGGAAGACGGTTAAATAACTTCCCTACACATATACATTACATGAAAGAGGGATGACAAGCCCTAATTCACATAACGTATAATATGTAATGCATAAGAGGAGATGTGAAGCTCCCCCTACACACGTGTACCACATAAAGAAGAGTTGTCAAGCTCCTCAATATACAATACACTCAACATGAATCTAT
Source organism: Agave tequilana (assembly GCA_038442645.1). Lineage (NCBI taxonomy): Eukaryota > Viridiplantae > Streptophyta > Magnoliopsida > Asparagales > Asparagaceae > Agave > Agave tequilana. The sequence continues at coordinate 66,924 of JAVJIF010015281.1, read as the reverse complement.
ATGTAGAAGAGATGTTAAGCTCTCCTTGCATATAGGCAATACAAATCAAAAATTTTGAATTTTTCTTATAAAACAAAATTTTTAATTTTCTCAATAAAACAAATCTTGAGAATTTTTCTTAAAATATTTATTTTCTTATCATAAACAACTTTGTGCTTTAAACATGTAAAACAATTTTAACTCAAGCACAAATAACTCATATATATGTATGAAAAATGAGTATACCAAATGAAATTGATACATACATATATGGGAAAACAAAATATGAGTATATACAAAAGAAGTTCATATTGATACCAATTGAAAATATCCAATGATACCAATAGAAAAATAAGTTTAAGTGTATACATCATATAATCTACCACATGAAGAACTTGAACTAGTTAAATGAAAATGTTTGAAAACTAGTACGGAATCCTTCAATCAAGGAATAAAATAAAAATATTTTTCATGAAATATGTGTAAATCACATGAAAATGACAATGAAGCTCAATATTCCTTTAAATAAGACAATGTGAAAATTATCATAAATTTTGAAAACATAAAAATCACCACAAAATTTTTATTAAAAAATTATATTCCAAGGTATATGTATGTTTTGACAACACAAGAAGCATACATACATATCCCTAAACACAATTGAGTCCATATATATAGATTTGCATGAAAGGCAAATGACTCAAGAGGTATACATGTATATCTTAAAGTTTGGCAAAAAAACATATACATGAAATGAAAGCACATGATCATAACACAAATCTAAAATGGGAATACAAGTTTAAAAATGTAAGGATCATCAAGACTAGGCTATACTAGCACACCTAATGGGCACAAATAAGCAATCAAACCTAACCATATATAGATTTATTTGTGACGCATAATATGTACAAGTATAAATCCTAGTGTTGACAAAAACTAACATTTAAACTAATATTCAATTCATGAAGCATCAAATCTTGAGAATACAAAAGAATTTATTCAATGGATTAAAAATAGGATCATGTGTATAACTTATAGACTAATTGAAGAATAAATAACTAGTATAAAATAGTTTTTGAACAACTAGTTAAAAATCCTTCAAATACATCAAATCATATGTTTTTCATAAAACATAACTAAGTATATAAAGATTTAATCACTCATGGACTATAAAGCTCAAAATGATCATGAAACTAAGTCATGAAATAATAAATGAAGATGTGAGTGTTAAAAGATCATGTAAATAGCATTTTTATGAAAATAGTCATTTAAGCTCAAAAAGATCATAAGTCACATTTTAATAATGAAAAATCATTTTTCATTAAAACACTAATCTTCATGGTATATGTATGATTTATTCAAAACTAACAATACACATACATATCCCAAACATAAAAGAGTCTATTTAAGGTATTTGCAGGAAGGCAAGAGACTCAAAAAGGATATACATGTATATTTATTAGATTTGAATAAAAATGCATATACATGAAGTAAAAACATGAAAATTGGCAAAACAAGTGTAAATGAGGAAATCATCAAAACTAGCTTATACATGTGCATATAATGGGTACAAATGAGCATGAAGTGCAAACATATATGAATCAATTTGTTCTCACTATTTGTACATGTATAAATACAAGTTTTAATGGAATCTACATTTAAACATGAATTTACCACATGAAGTACAAAAATAATTAAAACATGAACATGCTATGAATATGATATATGTAAAAAGCATGTACATAAAAAGTAAGAGTTTAGAGATTGTTACCAACTCCAAAGCTCCAAGCATGGTGGTCTTTCCCACCAAAACCTTCTTGATAGCGGTGCTCCAAATATGTGTCCTTTTAGTTCAAGTGCACCCACCATCAAGGCATCAAATCTCTCACGTTTTGTGAGAGCTCTCACCTACATCAAATACACAATGTGGAGATTTTGATACCCATATTTTCTTGGGTCCTTTGGGGGTTAGTCTTGTAAGGAACCCAAAATTTTTATTATTAGCAAAACTAAAATGATGCAACTTGTCATAACAAAATTTTGCTAAATGGCCTTTGCGGCCACAATGTGTACATGTGTACACCTTAGAATGCTTATGTGAATGTGTATGATCGTGACGTGCAACATAAGCAAATGCATGATGATGTTGTGCATGAATGTGTGGAGTTTGTTTCTTTGAAAACAAGGACTCCAATCTAGTATGGTTAAATGCACAAGAGTTCAAAGTTGAACTCAAACAATCCATTTTATTTTTCAAATCTTTAATCTCATTAGTGGTGGCATGTAAAGCATGATGAGATATAAAATCATTTTTCTTTTTCTTTTTCGAAACAAATTCTTTTTCTTTTTCACAAATCTTTCTTTTTAAGGAATTATTTTCTTGAAAAACAACTTCCTTTTGTTTTTCCACCAAATCAATTTTATTTTTCAAACTTGTGTTTCCTTCACAAAGATCATTCAATTTAGACATGAGGGAAACATTCTCATCTTTCAAATCTTTATTTTCCTTTTCTAAGCATACAATCTTAGATTTAAATGAATCTTGTTCTATATGCATGCAATCAAATTCCTTTTTCAACTTTTTATTATTTTCTTAATCATGTCATATTTCTCAAGAAGGAGTTGACAAAAAGTTGTGAGCTCATCATATGACATAACATTTTCATCTACCTCGGATTCGGTAGTTACCTCAAAGGGGTCGTCCCCTTGGACCATATAGCATAAGTTGGAGGTATTGCTTCCAACGTCCGAATCGCTCCCCGCATAGTATTGTTCATTTTCGCCAAGGGAGATGAGGGTGTTCCAAACTATAAAAGCCAAATCAACATTAGAAACCCTAGATAAATATTCATCATTTAGGGTTGACTTTAAAGCATGAAGAGCTTTTGCATTAGCCTCAAAATTCTTACCATCTAAACAATATGCATTATTAGTAGTGGCAAGATAAACATGAATGCCTAAGGCCTTGAGGTACAAAGACATCACAACCTTCCAAATTTGGATGTTAAGAATGTCAAAGGTGGGTGGTGACATGAAGTCCACGGTGTGTGTACAAAATATTGTGATTAGCCTAAAAATGAGGATCTTTAACTCTAGGTTGTAAGACCCAAATTCAGAGTACCAAGCTCTGATACCAATTGTAAGTTCACCTAGAGGGGGGGTGAATAGGTGATGGCTAATCTAATGGTCACTTAATGCCAAATAATGCGGAAGTATAAACTATTATGACCTAAACTAAACTCTTATACTAAACACCACGTATAACACAAAAGTGTTGCCGAATTCCCCGTGAAGGGCTCTGGACAAACTCCTCTAGATTCCCCTTGATAAGGGTTGAGGTGCTGCGTTGGCTCTCTTGGTTAAATACAAGTGTTAGCAAACAATCCCAAGCAAGTATAACAATTAAGCACACAATATATCAAGCATGTAAAGATAAGACAAGTAATAGCATGCAAGATATAAATAAGAGACAAAGAGAGAGAGAGAGTGAGCAATCGCAAACACAAGGGATTTGTTTCGAGGTTCGAGCACACTTGCTCTACATCCCCGCCTTCGACACACGAAGAATTTTCACTATAATCGATCCCAATGGATCACCCGGTGCCGCAACACCTACAAGCTCTCGGACTCCCTAGTCCATACACACCGCAGGCCCCACAAGCTCGCCGAGGCCGCACCTCAAACCAAGAGTTCACACCCGAACTCGAAACAACCGCGAACGCACTTGTCCGCCTCCTCAAGAAACAAGAAAAGATCTCTTGTGAAAAACACCTAGAGGGGGGTGAATAGGTGTAAGTGCTAATCTAGTGAACTAATTTCGCTAAATGCGAAAGCTAATGCAAATTATTGCAACACACTTAATCCAACACACAAGTGTAGCCGAATTCCCCGTGAAGGGCTCTGGACTAACTCCTCTTGATTCCCCTTGAATGGGTTGAGGTGCTATGTGAAGCTCTTGTGGTTAAGTATAAGTGAGGCACACACACAATCAAGTCAAGAATATAAGGATGAATAGCAATATGAAATAATGCAAGGCAACACAAGCAATGAATGATATGACAATATGAATGAATGATGCTTTGCACAAATGTAAAGAGAGAGAGAGAGACAAGTGGATCAAACGCTAAGACAAGATATGTTTCGAGGTTCGAGCACTTTGCTCTACATTCCCGCCTACACCACCGTGTAGGATTTTCAATCCACTATAACGTCCACCGAGGACTCCCACGAGGGAACCTTCACCGAGAAGGATTTGTTACAACACAAGGAGTACCGAACTCCTCTCTCAAACACCACCTCACAACCGAGGGGTAGGCCCGTAGCCAAACAACCACAACACCTCTACCGAAGAGGGTTTACAAACCAAAACTCTACCTCTCACTAGAGGGAGCAAACCAATCACCCGATCACCTCTACCGAAGAGGGATACAACAAGAATAAGGGTGTTTACAACAAGTGGTTTCTTTCAACCACAAACCAATCTCTCTTTCTTTTCTCTTTTTCCACAAAACAAAGATCCTAAATAGATTAGGATAGAAGATAGCTCAAGTGTGGAAACAAGGTGTTTTTGGAAACAAGCAACAAAGAAAAACTACTTGGGAAATCTCTTGTAAATGATAGAAAATGAAAATCAAAACAATCTCCCAAAACCCTAGTTTTCTTTGATTTTCCAAAAACCCAAAAACAATAAAGATGAGAAGTTTAAAACCCAAAAACTCTTTTTAAAACTTGTTTTAAACTCAAGAAAACTGGGAATTTTTCTCTTGTAAAAACCTTGGCCAAAATCCCAAAGAGTTGGGGTTTATATAGGCCCATCAGAAAACTAGCCGTTAGGCTGATGTGGCAGCCTGTCAGGCTAACGGTCGACCGGCCCGGTCGACCGCCAACGGTCAGAATTGTGACCGTTGGGCAACCACGGTCGACTGGCACGGTCGACCCAAACAAACAGAGAGCACTGCTCTCAGTCCCGGTCGACCGTCCCAGAGGTGCCAAACGTGCACAGATCTGTGCACGTCGGTCGACCGGCCCGGTCGACCGACTTCATCCTAGTCGACTTGGTCAGTTGACTTAGTCGACTGGTTGAAGCCTGGAACAGAAATCTGGGTCAGAAAAATAGTTTAAAAATATTTTGAAAAATCTTTTAAGTCTTCTAAAAATCCACAAAACTTGTTTTAACATTTTATATTAAAACACAAACTTGTGATAAAAATTTCAAGACATATATCAATCATATCAATTCATTTTTGAGTCTTGCAAATTTTATCAAAAGCAGAACTTGTATTTTTATCAAACTTAATTTTTCAATACATGAATAAGATAGTCAAAATAAGTTTGTATTGGAAGTGTAAGCAAGTATGTATATCTAGAACATATCTAATATACATAAAAACTATGTAAACTTGTTTTGATCAATCTATTCATGAAAACCAATTCCAAAACATGAAAACGTGTGTGTATTGTGCACTTGAGCATATCAACTATACTAAGCTTTACAAATGGATCTAAAACACACTAAACTAAACTAGGATACCTAAGTCTTCTTGATGATCTTCATCTTCAAGTTGACTTGCTCCAAAACTCCATCCATGGGCTAGGCAATGTGTGATCATGAAGCTTTGGCCCTGGAATCACCATGAAAAGCTTCTAAACACCTTTGTTGAAGCTAATCATCAACAAATATCTTGCTAATGATCTGAAACTTAAACAACACAAGATTATTAGTAAACATAACTACATGAGTTAATCATCATCAAAACTAGGGTGGAAGGCCTTTGGGTCAACAATCTCCCCCTTTTTGATGATGACAAAACTCATGAAGTTATTTATTCATGGATTAAAGTTAAGCTTCAAAGAAGCTCCCCCTTAACTCATGCATAAACAAATAAACAAAAGATATGCAATGAATGTACATAAACATGTATAAATCAACATGCATAAAACACATAAACATATTCTAGAAGCTCTAGATACCAATTAAATTAATAAAACATTAACAAAAACACTAGATGCTCTAGATACCAATAAAACTTAATATATGCAAAAACATAAATATGCATATATCAAACTCAAAACTCAAAATCTTTCTCCCCCTTTTTGTCACTCATCAACAAAGGGGTAAACAATCAAAACAATAAAATGAGGGGTAAAAATCTTTCTCCCCCTTTTTGTCAATCAAAACAATAAAACAATGTTCTCCCCCTTTTTGTCTAAAAACAAAAATAAGGTCAATAAGGGGTGACAATCAATTAGGATATCAATTGAAAATATGTCAATGAAGCATTTTGATACCAATTGAAAGTAAACAAAGATCAATAAATGTTATATGCTATATACATTCATGAAGAGAAAGACGCTAAGTTAGTTTCCCTACACATATGCATTACATGAAAGAGGGATGTTAAGCCCTAATTCACATAACACACATTATGTAATGCATAAGAGGAGATGTGAAGCTCCCCCTACACACGTGTACCACATAAAGAAGAGATGTTAAGCTCTTCAATACAAGATACACTCATCATGAATCTATATGTGGAAGAGATGTTAAGCTCTCCTTGCATATAATCAATGTAAATCAAAACTTTTGTAATTTTCTTTAAACAAATTTTTAGAACCAATTTAAAGACATAAGACATCTTGATATCAAAAGATAGTAATTTTTTTTTTAAAAAGCCAAATAAACAATTGAAATGACTATTTTCTATCATAAAGCAAGGGAGTGAAAAACTAAATACCAATTGAAATATGAAAATCGAATTTTCTCCCCCTTTATGAAATACCAACAAAAACTATGCATAGGCTTGAAATAAGATACCAATTGAAAACTAAATCAATTGAAATGAAGTTGAAGCTCAAGCACTAGCATAAACAAAATTTGTGCTTAAGATATAGAAATATTGTAGCACAAATAAAACAAGTATATGTGTATGAAATAGAATGAGTACCAATCACCAATAGATGATACCAATTGAAAATATACATACACAATAAACATATGAGTATACAAAAAGGATCAAATTGATACCAATTGAAAGAGTTCAATGATACCAATTGACATAACAATAAAAGCATGGTATAACTCATATAATTACCTCCCATCTCATGCACAAGTTTAAAAAGATTTTCAATATAAACATACAAGGCATGGACTCCCATCCAACCTCCCGTAAAGGGTAAGGGTTTTCAAAAATAGATTTGAAAAATAGGCTATGTTTGAAAAACTCTACCAAAATGAAGAATACCGTAACTAGTTAAATGGAAAATCTTTTAAACTAGTACGAAATCCTTCAAGTAAGGAATGAAACAAAATTATTTTTCATGAAACATGAAATCCATATGATAATCAACACTCTAAGCCAATTAAGCATAAATATAACTCATGAAAACAAAACATGAGCAAAATATAAATATGAGTGTACAAATAATGTAATACCCCGTTCCCGGAATACGTACTTAATTTCGTATTCAGATTTTCGGTCGTATTTTTCGATTTGTTTCCCGTATTTATTCTGTATTATGAATTCCTTATATGATTGTTTTACCTTGGATGTGGATTCGTGGACTCGGAGTCAGCCCTAGTCTGAACCGAAGGCCCGATCATAGTATATTCTTCGATTTAGTCCTTCTGATGTGTAGAATTGACCGATTTTAGTTTCAAATATTATTTTCCAATATATTAGATTTTCTGTGATTTTCTGAATTTTTCTTGAATTAAATTGAATTTCTTCAAAACCGGTGTCGGCCAGTGCCGCTGACCGATTCCCGGATTTTTAATTCTCAAACTGTTTGGAATTTCATGATGATTCTTTAGACTTTATTTCTTAGAATAATATTTTCTACCTACATGCTTTTTCTGAGGATTTTATAATTTTATGGAAATTCCAACGGAGTCGGTAGATAACTGGTTCCGGGATTTTTAGTTTTAAAACTATAAAGTATTTCTTAAAACGGATTTCACCAATATTCTTAATATAATATTATGGATTTTTGATAATTATTTCGGGTCGTTCCGAGATACTTGAATTTCGGACGATTCCGGTGTTTTCCGAAATGTTTTCCGTATCCTCGATTTAAACCCGGGTATCTGTCCTTTCAATATTTTCCAATTCTAATTCCAAGAAAATATCTTCTCATTTCAATTTCTTTTCCATTTTTCCTTTTCCTTTATTTCCTTCTTTCCTCCACAAGCTAAAGCATTTCCATTTTCCAAAATTCCAATAATTCCACACTTTTCCACACACTTCCCACAAAAATATCTCTCTTTCTCTCTCTCTTCCTTGGCCGGCCAAGTGGCCAAGAGAAGGACACTCACCCCCTCCTCCACTTTGCAATTAACCCCCTCTCATCTACTCTAATTTCACCACCTTCACAAATTCCAAATCATATATAAACATTCCTTTACAATTCCATCTCTTTTTCTTCACTTCACCAAAAGAAATCCCTTCACCAAAGTCCTCCTCCCTCTCAACTCAACCTCCAACTTCAAGAGCTTCATCTAGGGCATCATCAAGGTCTTCATCTTCAACCACCAACTCCCAAAGCAACACCAAGATCATCTTCTCCACATCAAGCAACTTCAACTTCAACAACTACTTTTGGATTGAGGCCATCATCTCCACCTTGGGATCTTTTCAAGACTACAAAGCTTCACCTAACCAATCCTTGTGAGTATTTCTACTCACCAAGACTTGTTTCTTTCCTAAGCATACTTGTATCTCCATATCTTGTGTTCATATGTCATAAAAATCCTATTTTTAGACCATCCAACACAACCAGCAGATTCTGCTCTGTATTCTGTTTTTCCCCATGATTAGTCGACTTGACCTAGAACCTAGTCGACTAGAAACCCTTAGCTGAAACGTAGCCTTTTCTGACTTCACAGTTTTAGTCGACTAGTCCCTTTTACCAGTCGACTAGATATCCCTAGTCGACTACTAGAATTCCCCTAGTCGACTCCTGAAATAAACTCAACTCTCTGTATCACAGTTTTAGTCGACTTAACATAACTGTTAGTCGACTTGACATGTCTGTTAGTCGACTACTATTTCAACCTAGTCGACTAACTTTCCCTGAATCAGAAACCCAACTCTCTGTTACACAGTTTTAGTCGACTATACCCTACTGTTAGTCGACTAACCCTTCTATTAGTCGACTACTCTACCAACCTAGTCGACTAACTTATGGCTGTCTATTATACTTGATTACCTTCTTGACTTTGTATCTCATCCTTGATACATGTACTATATATTGTTCTTACTCGTACTTCATGACTTGTACTAAGTGGAGCCATCCACAGTAGATTGAGCTTTCCTTAGAGTGCAGTCAGATTAGCTCCAGTTCCTTCGTGCCAGCCATCTTTTTTGACTCACGAGATCTACATCCTTCTCGTGAGCATTTTGTGTTTATATTGTATATTTTACTTTTGGATTTGTTTATGATAAAAGACACATGTAATGTGTAGTTGTTTATCATACTGTGATAGCTTTGTATATGTACTTTTATGTTGGCATATGTATGTATACCACGCTTCGTGTTGTACTCTGTTCCCTTGTTGTACTTTTATGCTTAGCGTATATACGTGGGGGGCATTTTTTGACCTACGTATATACGTCGCAGTGACGTCCCCGTATCCGTGGAATCGGGGCGTTACAAATAAAGTGTGAATATCATAATCATGAAAATTTTTCATTAAGCTCAATTATTCCTTGAAACAAGAAAACATGAAAATCATTAAAACTTATTTAATCTTCAAGGTATATGTATGTCCTATACAAATTAAAGTATACATACATATCCAAACACAATGAGTCCACAAAGATATATGCATGAAGGCACGTGGCTCAAAAAGGATGTATATGTATAACAATAATTCGGATTAAAATAGACATATACATGAAGTCAAACAATTAAACACAAAATCAAGAAAAACTAAATTTTCACCAAAACAAATTTCATTTCAAGGTATATGTATGAATTGTCAACACAATAAGTATACATACATATCCCTAAACACAATTGAGTCCATATATAGATTTGTATGAAAGACAAATGACTCAAGGGTATACTTGTATATCTTAAAGTTTGGCAAAATATACATATACATGAATTGAAAACTTATACACATAAAACAAATCCAAAAATAGGAATACAAGTTTAAAATGTATGAATCATCAAAACTAGACTATACTAGCACATCTAATGGGTTCAAATAAGCAATCAAGCCCAAACATATATAGATTTATTTGTGGCCCACTATATGCACAAGTATATACCTAGTTTTAGTGAAAATTAACATCTAAACATATATTCAAAACATGAAGCATCAAAAACAAGATAAAAATCAACATGATAAACTTAAAACATGATTATTATGCAAATACGCATGTTATTAAACCTAAGATAAACATGATAGCTAAACAATGGTGAGAACACTAAAATAATGGTCCATATTAAACATGGGTGTCTCAAAATGCTAAACATGTATGTCAAGGATTTAATAAACATGGCATTATCATAATAATCTACAAACAATAAAACATGTTATATATGATAAACATGGAAAGCATGTAAACAATAAATAAGGAGTTAGAGATTCGATACCAAAACCAATGAGGGCACCGCTCTAGTTCTCCAAACTAAGGTGGTCTTCCCACCAAACTTCCCTTGAAAGTGATGCATCCAAATAATCTCCTTTAAGTACAGAACGCATCCACTCCAAGGTGCTGCTACTCTCACGTCATGTGAGAGCCCACACCTACATCAAATAACGGAGGGGTGGTCTTTGGTACCCATACTCTTTTGGGTCCAAGGGGGTTAGTACCTTCTCTAACCCAAACATAATTCTTTGCTAAATTTGAAGTATGTAATCTATCATAACAAAATTTAGCAAGGTGGCCCTTACGTCCACAATGTGTACAAGTGTACACATGAGCATACATGTGATGGGTGTGTTCGTGAGGAGCATGTGTATGCCGTGGAGGGTGTGCATGCATAAAAGATGGAACTCGTTTCTTTCGAACCAAGGATTCCAAGCGTGTATGGTTCATGGCACATTGGCTCATAGTAGAGCCCAAACAATCAACCTTCTTCTTAAGCAAACAAATATCATCATTAATCTTAAAAGAAGAAGTGTGGCATGTAATAGGTGAAGTGTGTGATACTACCCTAGCATGGCAAACATGTGCATCAATCTTATTTTGCAAAACAATATTTTTATCTAAACAAATATTTAAATCATTTGAAATAGAAATAATTTTATTTTTCAAAGCAACATTCTCTTTTAAAGCAATATCAATTTTTGAAGACAAAACATCATTATTTTTCACAAGAGTTTCACAATCATTTTTAGATTTTAAAACTTTATTTTCTTTTAGGGCAAGATCAAGTTGAGACCTTAATGAATCCTTCTCATTAGAAATCTCCTCTTTCTCTTGCAAAACAACATCAAGTCTAGCAATCAAATTTTTATTATCATTGTTAAGGCCTAGACTTTTCTTTTTTAACAAATTATATTTTTCAATAAGTTTTTCACAAACTATAGATAGTTCTTCATTTAAAGCATGGGATCAACAAAATCATTTGAAGAACTAGCACAATCATTACTATCTAGTTGAGTTTCCGAATGTACCTCAAGGGAGTCATTCCCTTGGATCATTAAGCATTGAGACTCGGATTCTCCACTAGACTCCTCCGGTTGAATTTGTTCTTGAAGCTTGGAGGTGGTGGTTGTCGTCAACTTGTTCCACACTACAAAAGCGGAATCAAGATTAGAAACAAGCATAAGATAATCTTTTGAAAGCGTGCTTCTAATGGCCTCAAGGGCTTGTGCATTGGCCCCTATATGATTGCGATCTCCAAGATAGCATTTCTTGGTGGCCGCAAGAAAAACATGCAAACCTAGGGTCTTTAGGTACATGGACATCCTATACTTCCAAACAACAATGTTGCTAGGTGGGGTCATGAAGTCCATGGTAAACTATACGAGTGTGCAAACAAGCAAATGCAAACAATAGATTAACAAACAAATGGATCTCACTCCTAGGATGTTAAGCCTAATATCAGGAGCACTAGCTCTGATGCCAATTGAAAAACACCTAGAGGGGGGGTGAATAGGTGTAAGTGCTAATCTAGTGAACTAATTTCGCTAAATGCGGAAGCTAATGCAAATTATTGCAACACACTTAATACAACACACAAGTGTAGCCGAATTCCCCGTGAAGGGCTCTAGACTAACTCCTCTTGATTCCCCTTGAATGGGTTGAGGTGCTATGTGAAGCTCTTGTGGTTAAGTATAAGTGAGGCACACACACAATCAAGCCAAGCATATAAGGATGAATAGCAATATGAAATAATGCAAGGCAACACAAGCAATGAATGTATGACAATATGAATGAATGATGCTTTGCACAAATGTAAAGAGAGAGAGAGAGAGACAAGTGGATCAAACGCTAAGACAAGATATGTTTCGAGGTTCGAGCACCTTGCTCTACATCCCCGCCTACACCACCGTGTAGGATTTCCAATCCACTATAACGTCCACCGAGGACTCCCACGAGGGAACCTTCACCGAGAAGGATTTGTTACAACACAAGGAGTACCGAACTCCTCTCTCAAACACCACCTCACAACCGAGGGGTAGGCTCGTAGCCAAACAACCACAACACCTCTACCGAAGAGGGTTTACAAACCAAAACTCCACCTCTCACTAGAGGGAGCAAACTAATCACCCGATCACCTCTACCGAAGAGGGATACAACAAGAATAAGGGTGTTTACAACAAGTGGTTTCTTTCAACCACAAACCAATCTCTCTTTCTTTTCTCTTTTTCCACAAAACAAAGATCCTAAATAGATTAGGATAGAAGATAGCTCAAGTGTGGAAACAAGGTGTTTTTGGAAACAAGCAACAAAGAAAAACTACTTGGGAAATCTCTTGTAAATGATAGAAAATGAAAATCAAAACAATCTCCCAAAACCCTAGTTTTCTTTGATTTTCCAAAAACCCAAAAAAATAAAGATGAGAAGTTTAAAACCCAAAAACTCTTTTTAAAACTTGTTTTAAACTCAGAAAAATTGGGAATTTTTCTCTTGTAAAAACCTTGGCCAAAATCCTAAAGAATTGAGGTTTATATAGGCCCATCAGAAAACTAGCCGTTAGGCTGATGTGGCAGCCTGTCAGGCTAACGGTCGACCGGCCCGGTCGACCGCCAACGGTCAGGATTGTGACCGTTGGGCAACCACGGTCGACCGGCACGGTCGACCCAAACAAACAGAGAGCACTGCTCTCAGTCCCGGTCGACCGTCCGGGTCGACCGTCCCAGAGGTGCCAAACGTGCACAGATCTGTGCACGTCGGTCGACCGGCCCGGTCGACCGACTTCATCCTAGTCAACTTGGTCAGTTGACTTAGTCGACTGGTTGAAGCCTGGAACAGAAATCTGGGTCAGAAAAACAGTTTAAAAATATTTTGAAAAATCTTTTAAGTCTTCTAAAAATCCACAAAACTTGTTTTAACATTTTATATTAAAACACAAACTTGTGATAAAAATTTCAAGACATATATCAATCATATCAATTCATTTTTGAGTCTTGCAAATTTTATCAAAAACAGAACTTGTATTTTTATCAAACTTGATTTTTCAATACATGAATAAGATAGTCAAAATAAGTTTGTATTGGAAGTGTAAGCAAGTATGTATATCTAGAACATATCTAATATACATAAAAACTATGTAAACTTATTTTGATCAATCTATTCATGAAAACCAATTCCAAAACATGAAAACGTGTGTGTATTGTGCACTTGAGCATATCAACTATACTAAGCTTTACAAATGGATCTAAAACACACTAAACTAAACTAGGATACCTAAGTCTTCTTGATGATCTTCATCTTCAAGTTGACTTGCTCCAAAACTCCATCCATGGGCTAGGCAATGTGTGATCATGAAGCTTTGGCCCTGGAATCACCATGAAAAGCTTCTAAACACCTTTGTTGAAGCTAATCATCAACAAATATCTTGCTAATGATCTGAAACTTAAACAAGATAAGATTATTAGTAAACATAACTACATGAGTTAATCATCATCAAAACTAGGGTGGAAGACCTTTGGGTCAACATCTTGGTGATCTAAACACTTTGGTCACCAATAAACACTCTCACTATAACACTCCTATAGAATAAATAATCAATGGATAGCTCAAGTGTTTGTGTGAGAAAAACAAGGAAAGAGATGGTGGAGGAAAACTCAAAGAATCTCTTTTAACACTCTTGATAAAATCTTCCCTTTTGATAGGAAATATTTGCTCTCAAATTCGTGGAGAAAAACCTCAGAAAAGGATTGGAAAAATTGGCTCAAAAATACTCTCCAAATCTTGGTGAAAACAATGCCCAAACCCCAAATTTATAGGCTCAGAAAAACTAGCCGTTGGGGTTCTGTCAGGCCTGTCGGCCGACCGTCCGGCCGACCGGCCAATGGTCATATTTCAGACCGTTTGAGCCATTGGTCGACCGGCCGGTCGACCGAGCCGGGATACAGAGAGCAATCTCTCTGTCCGGTCGACCGCACGGTCGGCCGGGGCCTTTCCAGAGAGTAGAGCTCTCTGGACAGTCGACCGGGTCGGTCGGCCGGCCATCCTGCAGAACTGGCGTGCACGTCTTTGCACGTCGATCGACCGAGTCGGTCGACCGACTTCAGCCCTAGTCGACTTGGTCGGTCGACTAGTCGACTGGCTGAAGCCTGGAACAGAAAATCTAGGGATTAAAACTTGGTCTTTTGGCTCACATAAAAATCCCATAAAATATTGAAAAATATACAAAAATAGTTTTACCAATATACTTTGATAAACAAACATGCTTGCACAAAATCAAGGCATGTTACAAATGTTTTGGACTATTTTTGTAAGTTGGAAAAATTGGCTCAAATAAAAAACAGTATTTTTCTAAAACTTGTTTTCCAAACTTCTTCATGATACAAAAACAAGATATTTTGAATTCATTAAAGTATAGTGTGTATGGATATGATCCACTACACAAATAAGATATCTATGTTTTTGACATTAAGCTCTAAACTTGGTTTTGGATAAAAGACATGCATATAAGAAATTCCAAAAACCAAAAGTATTTTTCCAAAGTAAAAATCTTTTGTAAAAACAAAACTATCAAGAGTGTGTGTGTATATGTACTTGAGCAATCCACCAACTACTCTATCCTTTACATTTTATCTAAAAAATAAAAATCTTATACCTAAACACAAGTCTTCATCTTCTTGAAGTCTTCACTTGAAGCCTTCTCATCTTCTAGACTTGGTCCAAACACGATCCATAGAGCTAGACTCCTCTTGAGTACTTGATGTGATCTTGATGCACAAGCTCTTGAATCAATCGGTGCTAGCTCCAAAACTTGACTTCAAATCCTTTGTTGAAGCTATGCACCTACTAAGATCTTGATCATAAATCTGTCACTAATTAAACACAAGATCATTAGTAAACATAACTACATTAGTTGATCATCATCAAAACTAGAGTGATGGGCCTTTGGGCCAACACTTTGACCTCCTCCGAGCTTCAAACGCCAAACATTATGGAGAAGGAATCTAGTGAGGATGAATCCGAATAACGATGCTACATGGTCCAGGGGAATGACTCCCTTGAGGTATATTCGGAATCTCAATTAGATGATCGTGCTAGTTCTTCAGGAGATGATATTATTGATGCCGATGCATTAAATGAAGAACTTTCTATTATATGTGAAAAATTACTTGAAAAATATAAAATTTTGAAAAAGAAAAGCTTTGGATTATATAAAGAAAATAAAGATTTGTTTTCAAAACTTGAGTTGGCTTTGCAAGAGAGAGTGGAGATTTCTAATGAAGGGATTCATTGAAATCCAAACTTGACCTTGCTCTAAAATAAAATGAAATTTTGAAAAATAAAAATGATTGTGAAAATGTTTTGAAGAAAAATAAATCTTTAACTTTAAAACTTGATTTTGTTGTAAAAGAAAATGAAACTTTGGAAAAACAAAATTATTTAAATTTCAAAGGATTTGGATTTGGTTTCTAAGAAAAATATTTCTTTAAAAAATGATATGGATTCTCATATTTGCCATACTAGTATAGCTTCACCTCCTAGCATACCTATTGCATGCACCACCTCTTCTATAATTAAAAATGATATTTGTATGCTTAAGAAGAGTGTTGATAGTTTGGGCTCCACTTTGAGCCAATGTGCCATGAACCACTCACAGTAGGAATCCATGTTGCGAAAGAAACAAGTTCCACATTTACATGCTTACAAACCACGGCATATATATGCTCCTCACGGCCACACTCATAACACTTTGTATGCTCATGTGTACACTTGTACACATTGTGGACGTAAGGGCCACCTTACTAAATTCTGTTATGATAGGGTACATGATTCAAATTTAGCAAATAAATTTGTTTAGGTTAGGAAAGGAGCTAACCCCTATGTACCCAAAAGAGTATGGGTACCAAAGATCACTCCTATTTTATTTGATGTAGGTGCGGGCTCTCACATGACGTGAGAGTGATGGTACCTTGAGGTGGATGCGTTCCGAGCTTATTGGTGACTATTTTGGATGCATCACTGTCAAGGGAAGTTTGGTGGGAGGACCACCTTAGTTTGGAGACATAGAGATGTGCTCTCATAGTTTTGTTAACGATCTCTAACTTCCATTTATTTTTACATGCTTTTTATGTCATTGATTTTTAGCATGTTATGTTTATGATTATTATGTTAAATGTCATGATAATTAGATTAGTGACATATATATATATAGTATTTGAGATACACCCATGTTTATATGGACCGATACTTTTGTGTTCTCACATTTGTTTAGCTATCATGTATATCATAGACTTAAGACACATGCATTTACTTAATGATCATATTAGTTTATGTTTTGTTTCTATGCTTCATGATTTGATTACATGTTTAAATGTTAGTTTTCATTAAAACTTGAGTATATACTTATGCAACTAGTGAGCCACAAATAGATTATTATATGTTTTTGCCTAAATGCTCATTTGTATCCATTAGATGTACTAGTATAGTCTAGTTTTGATGATTCATGCATTTTGACTTGTATTCTCTATTTTAGTGTATGTTTTCATGTTTATATTTAAACTTCATGTATATGTCTATTTTGTCTAAACTAATAGTTATACATATACATTCTTGAGCCACTTGCCTTCATGCATATACTTTTTGTGGACTCATTCATGTTTGGATATGTATGTATACTCTAGTTTGTACAAAACATACATATGCCTTAAAGTTGTATTATTTTGTTGAAAATTAAATTTTAATAATTTTCATATTTTTCATGTTTAAAGGAATTTCACATTGAGCTTAATTGCCTATTTTCATGACTATGTCTTCACACAAAACTTATACACTTACATTATTTGATGTTTTCTCATGATTTTATTTTCATGAGTATTATATGTGCTATATAGACCTTGAGTATTATTGGTTGAGTGATTTTCATGTTTCATGAAATATATTCTTATTTTATTCCTTGTTTGAAGGATTTCATACTAGTTTTCAATTTTATCATATAACTAGTTCGTATTCTTCATTTTGGTAGAGTTTTTCAAATATGCTAAACTTATTTTCAAACTTATTTTTGAAAACCCCTACCCATTAAGGGCGGTTGGTTGGGTGACCATGCCTTGTATGCATTATTGAAAATCTATTTAAACATGTGCATGAAATGGGTGGTAGGGAGTATGAGTTATATACTTGATCCTTATTGTGTTTTCAATAGGTATCACAATTGATATTTATTTTGTATACTCATATTTGTTTCTATATATGTATGCTTAAACTTCATATAGTATCAATTTCGATTGATATTTACTCTTTCATACATATATATGTATTTTGATTGTACTTATTATATCTTTATATCTTAAAGCACAAACCATGTTATGCTAAACTTGATTTTATCCTTAATGACAATTATTTTAAATTGGTATCCTATACAAGCTTATGCATCGTTTTCATTATTATTTCATAAAGGGGGAGAAAATTCATGTTTTACCTTTCAATCAGTTTTGTTTACAATTGATATTTTTACTCCTACGCTTTATGTTGAAAAATGATTGAAAAATGATATTAATTTTTTAATTTGGTATCATACGCTCCTAATGAAAATTATTTTCAATTGATATATGTTTCATTTTCAATATTGGTATCAAGAATCTTAAATTGATATTATTCTCTATTTGGTATCTTTATTGCAAAATGAGTTTAGTGTTTAACCAAAAAGATTAGTTTATGTTTTTCAAATTGGTATCAAAAGTGTAAAATATTTTCAATTGGTACTAATTTTTACAATTGGTATCAAGATTACCTATAAATTTATATCTTTCAATTAATATCAAAATATTTTTGGTTATCTTCAAATGTTTTGTTTATTTTCAATTGGTATCATAAATTGGTATCATGATGTTTCTATGTATACCTTCATGCTAAATTGATATATTTTTCAATTGGGTAACATAATGTTTTGATTTGTATTGCTTATATGTAAGGGAAGCTTAACATCTTCTCTCTATATATATGTTCATGTTGAGTGTATGTCATATTAAGGTCATTAACCTTTCTTTGGTGTGTAGTATACGTGTATAGTAGGAGCTTCACATCTCCTTTTATACATTGCATATTATGCCTTATGTGATTAGAGTTTAGTCATCTCTTTTCATATAAATGCATGTGTGCAGGGAGAGTTAACTTCACGTCTCTCCTCTCCATGAATGTATATAGCATATATACCTTTATTGTTTTGATTTATGCATAAAGAGAAAAGGGGAAGAGATATTTTGGATTTATGCCTATTATTTATGCCCTTTATTGTTTTATGTTTGTACCCCTTTGTTAATGAATTGACAAAAAGGGGAGAGTTATTTTAGAGTTTGATATATGTATGTTTGTTTAAATTTGTTATCTTTTACCATTGGTAAATCAAAAGCATTTATTTTGTTGGTATTGGTATCAAAGAGCATATTTGTTGTTTTGTTGGTATCAAGAGTTTTCATTGGAATTTTATTAGTATCAAGAGCAATATTATTTTTAAGAACATGTTTATTTTTAAATTTGGTATCAAAAGTATATTTATTTCATTGGTATAAAAGATCATGTTTATGAATGCTCAATATAGATATAATTTATGTCCTTTATTACCATGATTGTTTAAATTTGTTTATAACATTCATTGAATATCTTATTGTTTATTGCTATGCATGAGTTAAGGGGGAGCTTCAATGAAGCTTAACTTTAATCCATGGATATATAACTCCATGAGTTTTGTCATCATCAAAAAGGGGAAGATTGTTGGCCCAGAGAACCTTCACTCTAGTTTTGATGATGATTAACTCATGTAGTTATAGTTTACTAATAATCTTGTGATATTTAGTTTTATATATTTAACTAAGATATTAGTAGGTGATTAGCTTCAACAAAGGTGTTTTGGAGCTTTCACATGGTGATTCCAGAGCTCAAGCGTCAAGTTCACATCTAGCACTCGGATGGAGTCAAGCTCATTGGATTGCGTTTGGATCGAGTCGACTTGGAGATAGCGTTCTATAAGAAGACATCGGTTTGTTAGTTAAGATTTTGTTTAGATCATTGCAAAGATTAGATAGTGTGATATGCTCAAGTTCACAATGTACACACATAAGTTTCATGTTTTGGTTTTTCGGTTTAACCGATCGTGGTTTTCATGAATAGATAGAATCAAAACAAGTTTACATGGTTTAATGTATATTAGATTTGATCTATATACATGTATGCTTCATCTATTTAAAAAAACTTATTTTGATAAGCCTATTCATGCGTTTCGAGTTTTGTATTTAAACTAAACTTATTTTTGGATTTAATGTCAAAAATATAGATATACTATATTTCATGTATATTGGATTCTATCCATATACAACATGCTTCAAAGTTGTTTAAATATCATGTTTTTGTATTTACATGTATTTTGGAGAAAACGGTTTTCCATTCCTAAAATTCAAGTTTTAGAAAATACGGATTTTGGTTTTAGACAAAATTTCTATCACACAAAAATGATTCAAATTGTTTAGAATATGTGTTGAATCTTTGTCACACATATTTGTATTTTAAAGATAATATAAGAACCGATTTTTGTGAAATTTATGTGTTTTCATGGGATTTAATTAATAATAAAAACTCAAGTTTTTAAGTCCTATATAATGGCTAGACTGGCTGTATGCCGGTCGACTGGACCGGTTGACGGTATCAGAAGTCGGTCGACCGGTGCGGTCGACTGACGTGCACAAGCGTGCACGCCAGCTTGAGCTGGTGGGCCGGTCGACCGGGTCGGTCGACTGTCCAGAGAGCTCTGCTCTCTGGAAATGGCCCCGGTCGACCGGGTCGGTCGACCGGAAGAGAGCTCTGCTCTCTGTATCCAGTGTCGGTCGACCGAGCCGATTGACTGGTAGGCTCAACGGTCAAAAACTTGACCATTAGCTGGTTGACTAGCCGGTCGACCGGAAGGGCAAAAATGCCCCTGCCTGCTGCCAACGGGCAGATTTCATATGGGGCTATATACCCCATATTTGAGTTATTTTTTAACAAGTTTTTTAAGAGCAAAAAATCTCATTCTTTCTAGTATTTAATATAAGTTTTCAAAAGAGTTTTTAGAGCCAAAAGATTTTATCTGTATTTGTTTTAAAAGGTTGGAAAAATCAAGAAAAAGAAAAGTCTTTATGATTGATTTTTTATTTTCATTTCCATTATATTCTAGAAGTTTTCCTAAGAGTTTTCCTTTGTATTTTTGATTTCCAAACTCTTTATTTCTCACACTTGAGCTTATCATTCTATCCTATCTATAGGATCTTTGTTTAGTGAGAAAATTGGTTTGTGGTTGTGGAAATCACTAAGTTGTAAACCCTTCCTTGATTTGTGACATCCCTCTAGTGAGAGGTGATTGTGTTGGTATCCCTCTAGTGAGAGGTGATAGTAGAGCTTGTGTTGGAATCCCTCAAGTGTGAGGTGATCTTTGTTTGGCAAAGTTCTTATCCCTCTAAGTGTAAAGGTGATTTGTTTTGTGCCTTGCCTTTAAGTGTAGAGGTTATATTTGTTGGAGAGAGGAGTTGTGTACTCCCAATTGTATTTGCCCAAAATCCTCAGTGGAGGTTCCCTATGTGGGAAGTCCTATGTGGACGAGTTAGTGGAAATCCTTCTGTGTGAAGGCGGGGACGTAGAGCTATGTGCTCGAACCTCGAAACATATCTTGGTGTTTGTGTTTGATCCACTTTCTCTAACTCTCTCTCTTACATTGTGTATTGTATCTTATTGTTCATATCATATACATGCTTGGTTTGTTTGTGTGCCATACTTGTGTTTAACTAAGAGAGCTTCATATAGCACCTCAAGTCTTATTCAGAGGAATCAAGAGGAGTTAGTCCAGAGCCCTTCACCGAGAATTCGGCTGCACTCTTTGGTTACACTAAGTGTGTTGCAATTAGTTTTTAAATTTCACATTATTTGTCATAGATTAGCCTTACACCTATTCACCGCCCCTCTAGGTGTACTTTCACACACACATCATAGCCTATTAGTCTACTTATACCTTTAGTAGTTGACTTATACCTAGTATAGTCGACTTGATATTTTATATAGTCGAGTAATCTTTGTCCTGCAAAGATACCAACTCTCTGTTTTGTGACCAATATGCATTATTAGTCGACTTAACAGACTATATAGTCGACTAATATATGGCCTAGTCACTATCCACTTAGTCTGGTCTACTAGTTTCAGTTTCCAGAAACTTGTCCTGTGTTTCTATCTTGACCTAGTCGACTTAGTCCCTTTACTAGTCGACTAATCTAGTCTAAATTGCCTACCCTAGTCGACTAACCCTATATATCAAGTCGACTAATGACAGTTTCTGACTATTGGATAGTTTCTATTTTCTGGTGTTTTATCCAACGTTATCCAACGTTTTAATATTCAAAATTGACCTGATAACTACCCAAACTGACTATTAATTTCAGCTATAAATAGGTATGTTATCTTAGGCTAAAAACACCAAATCAAAATACAAGTTTCTACCTAAAATTCTATTCAAAAATCTGTTTTCTGAAAACTTGTTTCTCTTTCAGTTCTTCATTTAGATTCCTACTCTATAGTAAAGATTTCTGAGAGTCCACCTATAAGAGCCCTTGTCCACGATTACATATGTAACGGTCCCAGTAAAAATTTTTTCATTTTAAACATAATCATCTCATATAATCCAAGCGTGGGACCCATCAGTACACAATACTTCGACATATACATCATAACATGTATGATTTAATTGAAACTTAGCATATTAACATCTATAGATCACTAATCCACGAGAACACAAATCTTCATTTTCATGTCAAAGTATATGTTCATACAATAATAGTCCAACACCAAGTTCTTTAATATTTACATGCCACAATTGAAACTCAACTAAACATAAACATACTTATACAAAACCATGTATATCTAATAAAAGAAACTCCTACTGCTGAGGTACCGGCGATAATGTCCGCGCTACCGCTTTAAGCAGGACCCTTGCCTTTGTCCAAACCTGTAGTGGAGTGTGAATAGAGTGAGCTTGACGGCTCAGTGAGTAAAACAATATTTAAATGCACTTAGCAGGTAGGTATACAGGGTTAAATCATCCAGTTGTCATGAGTATCAACATACTATTTTTATTGGATTTCAGAATCCATCATGAACCAAAACGGAACACAGAATAATGCCTTATTAGTCGACTAGGCCACTTCTATAGTCGACTAACAACTGCAAGTCGACTAATACTTGAACTACAGTCGACTAAAACTGCTTTATACGTACCTGCTTCTTAACTGGTCAAACAGAGACTTTGTAGTCGACTACCCTTCCTGGTATAGTCGACTACCAATGACTAGTCGACTGGAAGTTTCCTCTAGTCGACTAAAACTGTGAAAAATGGTGTTACTTTCTGTGTATCCTCTGTAGTCGACTACCCTCTTGGTATAGTCGACTAATACTGATTAGTAGTCGACTAGTAGATAGGCCCTAGTCGACTAAAACTGTGAAAAACAGATTTCTAACTTCTGTTTACACTCTGCCTCTGGGATTAGTCGACTACAGTCTGTTTGTAGTCGACTAATCCTGCTATATCAGCAGTTCTCTGCTTACAGAATCACACCTATAGTCGACTAATTCCTGGACTTAGTCGGCTAATTCACATAAAACAGCTTGTTTAAGACTCTATTTCAGATCTGAAATAGATATCTATACATGATTATTTTCTAGGACTTCTACCATGTCCATAAACACATACACAAACATATATACATATGTTCTCCCCTTCTACGCCTCCGGTTCAACCCGGTCCCTTCCTCCGATAACACACAAACACAAACACAACATATATACACATATGTTTCCCTCCTCTACGCCTCCGGTTCAACCCGGTCCCTTCCTCCGAAAACACACAAACACAAATACAAACATATATACACATATGTTTCCCTCCTCTACGCCTCCGGTTCAACCCGGTCCCTTCCTCCGAAAACACACAAACACAATTACAAACATATATACACATATGTTCTCCCCTTCTACTCCTCCGGTTCAACCCGGTCCCTTCCTCCAAAAACACACAAACACATATATCATCATATCATATCAATATGCAGGATATGTAAAATATCATAATTTTGTAAGCAACGGAAATAACAATTATCGAAATTAAAACAGATGATCCTACAGCACACATAGGCTCCATATTTGCATATCTACATGCTTATGTCATAGCATATTCATTTCTACTCATTTCTACTCCTTTTTACTCATTTCTACTCATTTCTACTTATCATATTACCAAGATTTAGTATGTTCTACTCACTTGTAAGGCTGATCTTGGCTATTTGTAGTTGTTGCCTTGTTGTTGCCTGATTTCCTTGTTGTTGCTACAGTAAAAAGGAGAGAGAGAATTCTTTAGAGAGAGAGTGTTTGAAGAGAGAGAGTTCTTTTTGACAAAAAGTTGAATTCTCTTCCTCTTTCTCTATTTATAGCCTCAATCTTACCATAGAATTTTGCCAAGTGTCCCTCCACAAAAGTTTGCCATGTGTCCTTTCATTTTGTAAAATTATAAAAGAGAGGGGTTTATTTGCAAAATAGGATGATATTTTCTCTTGACCAATCAAAACTTGCCATGAAGATGGAGATATTTTTGATGGAACTTTTGAGAAGCTTGGAGAAGCTTGGAGATAGAAAAGGAGACTTGTGGAGGAAGAAATCCTTATACCTGTATAAATACTTACGTATATACCTGTATATACGTACCCGTATAATACCCGTATAATACGGGTCTACTCCATACGCGTATTATACGCATAAATACTAAAATATCATACATGTACTAATGACATTTTAGGAAAATAAAAATACATTAATTGAGGCAACTGTTACATTCTACCCTCCTTATGAAAGTTTCGTCCTCGAAACTTAACGTACCTTGGAATAAATGCGGATAGGTCTTTCTCATTTCCTCTTCCAGTTCCCAAGTGGCTTCTTCTATATTTTGATTTCTCCACAAAACCTTGACCAAGGAAATATTTTTGCTTCTCAACTGCTTCTCTTTGCGATCAAGAATTTGTATTGGTTCTTCCGTGTAAGACATGTCCTCTATCATATGCAGGGGTTCATAGGAAATGATATGAGCAGGATCGGGCACATACTTCCTCAGCTGAGATACATGAAATACATTGTGCATCCTTTCTAAGGCAGGGGGTAGGGCCAAACGATAAGCAACCGGTCCAATCCTATCCAATATTTCGAACGGACCCACATATCTAGGGGCTAATTTGTTCTTATTGCCGGCACGTCTCACTCCTTTCATAGGAGATACCTTTAGGAAAACACTATCCCCTACCTCAAACTCTAGTGGTCTGCGACGATTATCTGCATAAGCTTTTTGTCTGCTCTGGGCTGCTTTCATCCTTTCTCTAATTAGCTTGATCTTCTCTGTAGCTTCTTGAATTACATCTGGGCCAAACAGTCTTCTGTCCCCAACTTCCTCCCAACAGATTGGTGATCTACACCTCCTTCCATATAATGCTTCAAATGGAGGCATACCGATGGTGGATTGATAACTATTATTATATGCAAACTCCACTAAAGGTAAATAGTTGTCCCAACTTCCCCCAAAATCCAGTACACACGTTCTCAACATATCTTCTAATATTTGAATGGTCCTTTCTGACTGTCCATCCGTTTGGGGGTGGGCTGCTGTACTGAATTGCAAGTTAGTACCCATAGCTCTGGACAAACTTTTCCAGAATCTGGATTGAAATCTTGGGTCCCGATCTGATACAATGGATTCAGGTACTCCATGTAATCTAATTATCTCTCGGACATATACCTGAGCCAATCTTTCCATTGAATAATTGATCCGGATAGGTAGAAAATGGGCAGATTTGGTGAGTCTGTCTACTACTACCCAGACTGTATCCAGTCCTTGGGACGTCCGAGGAAGTCCAGTGACGAAATCCATAGCAACTTGACTCCACTTCCATTCAGGAATAGGTAAAGGTACTAACAAACCTGGGGGCTTCTTATGTTCAGCCTTTACTTGTTGACAGACTAAACATTTGTGGACAAAATTGGAAATGTCCATCTTCATACCATCCCACCAGAAGTTATGACGTAGATCTTGATACATCTTTGTGCTTCCGGGGTGAGCTGTATAAGGTGTACTATGAGCCTCCTTCATTATCTCTTCTTTAATCTCTGCTACCTCTGGCACACATAGTCTGTGTCCAAGCCTTAAGACATCACCTTCTATGTGAAACTCCTTGAGTTCTCCTTCTTGCACTTTCTTCATCATCTTCTTTATTTGAGTATCTTCTTGTTGTGCCTTTTTGATCTTGTCGTATAGATTAATTTGGATACTCACTTGATTCAGTTGATACCCAGAATTTGAAGAATCAATGACTCGCACTTCTATTTGCATCTCTTCTAGGTCTCTTAACAGTCTTACTTGACGAGTCATCAAGGCGGCCAGTGTTCCTCCTGATTTCCGGCTCAAGGCATCAGCTACTACATTGGCCTTCCCAGGGTGGTATTGAATAGTAATATCATAATCTTTTATTAGTTCTAACCACCTCCTCTGCCTCATGTTCAGTTCCTTTTGTGTGAAGATATATTTCAAGCTCTTATGGTCAGTAAAAACTTCACAAGACACTCCATACAAGTAATGTCGCCAGATCTTTAAAGCAAAGATCACAGCGGCTAATTCTAAGTCATGAGTGGGATAATTCCTTTCATGGGTCTTCAATTGCCGGGATGCATAGGCAATAACTTTTCCATTTTGCATTAATACACATCCCAATCCCAGTTTTGATGCATCACTAAAAATGACAAATCCTTCAGTCCCTGAAGGTACTACTAAGACAGGAGCAGATGTTAATCTAGCTTTAACCTCCTGAAAACTCTTATCTTGATCTTCTCCCCACACAAACTTCTTATTCTTTCTGGTTAATTGGGTCATTGGTGCCACAATCAAAGAAAATCCTTCTACAAATCTTCTGTAGTACCCTGCTAATCCCAAGAAACTTCGAACTTCAGTAGCATTAGTAGGTCTGGGCCAGTCTCGGATTGCTTCAATCTTTACCGGATCTACTGCTATCCCCTCTTTGGATATAATATGACCGAGAAATCCTACTTGCTCAAGCCAAAATTCACATTTCTTCAATTTTGCATAGAGTTGCTTCTCTCTCAAGATTTGAAGGACAATCTTAAGATGTTCCTCATGATCTTCCGGACTCTTTGAATAGACCAGAATATCATCAATAAATACCACTACAAACTGATCTAAGTATGGTTGAAATATCCGATTCATTAGGTCCATAAATGCTGCCGGGGCATTAGTGAGTCCAAAAGGCATGACTAGAAATTCAAAGTGTCCATATCTTGTCCGAAAAGCTGATTTGGGCACATCTTCAGGTTTGACCTTCAACTGATGATACCCCGATCTAAGGTCTATCTTGGAAAATACACAAGACCCTTGCAATTGATCAAATAGGTCATCAATTCGAGGGAGAGGGTACTTATTCTTGATAGTTGCTTTATTCAAATCCCGGTAGTCAACACATAATCTCATACTCCCATCCTTCTTCTTGACAAATAGGACAGGTGCTCCCCAGGGAGATATACTTGGCCGAATAAAACCTTTGTCTAATAATTCCTGCAATTGAGTTTTAAGTTCTTTCATTTCTGCAGGGGCCATACGGTACGGTGCCTTAGAAATTGGGGCAGTACCGGGTATTACATCGATTGTAAATTCTACTTCCCGATCTGGGGGCAACCCTGGTAAGTCTTCCGGGAATACATCAAGGAACTCATTCACAATTGGAATAGTCATAATATCTACATCAATTCTGGTGGTATCCAACACCGAAACCAGAAATCCTTGGCACCCTTGCTTCAATAACTTGGTGGCTTTGATGGCTGATATGTGAGGTATGTCATAATTTCCTTTCTCTCCTTCAAAGATAAACTCTGGAGTCCCTTCCATTTTAAAGATAATCCTCTTTTTATTACAATCCACATAAGCACCACTGGCAGACAACCAGTCCATTCCTAGTATGGCATCGAACTCCATTTCGCCTAGCTTTATCAGATCAACAAAGGTCTTCATTTCTCCAATTATTACTTCACAATTTGTATATCTAGTGCTAGCTATTAAATTCTCCCCTATAGGTGTAGACACAACCAATTGAAATCCTAGGGGTTTTGATTCTTGATGTAATTTATAAGCAAAAGCACTAGATACGAATGAATGAGTAGCTCCAGGGTCAAATAAGATATGAGCAATATGTCCTGATACGGAGATCATACCTTCCACCACTGCATTTGAGGCCATTGCTTCTCGGTGGTTCAATGCGAAGGTTCTGCCTTGCACCCGAGGTTGCTGAACCGATGACTGGGTTGCAGCAGAACGTGGAGCATTACTGGGTGGCATGGAGTTACTGGCTTGTCCTCTGGAAGGATTCGTCCTCATGATCGGCCTTCCATTTCCTCTACTAAATCCTTGGCTTCCACGCGTGGTTGGACAATTTTTCCTTAGATGTCCCACTCCTCCACAATTAAAACAAGATCTGTCTGGGAGACAGTTTCCAAAATGATTTATTCTACACTTCTGACACCAAGGAGCCTCCGAGCCTCTGGGATGGAACGCAGAGGTAGTTTGTGTCTTCGAGGCGGTGTCTCTGTTCCTCAGCCACGTTCTCCCGCCTCTGGCTCCTCCTCCTCTATAGGTGTTAAACCCAGATCCTCTGCTACTGGCTGGTCCTGATGCCGTCCTCATAGGAGATTCTTGATAACGGGGGCGCTTAGAATTGGGAATTTCTTCCACCCATTCTCCCTGACCTTCTTGTATGTCCATTTCTACCTCCAAAGCTCTTTCTACTGCTTGGAGATAATTTCTCAGTTGTAATGGAATCAGCCGGCCCCGAATATCTGATCTTAGGCCCTTTACGAACCTCTTTGTCTTATCTGCTTCACTCCTAACCAAAGCATCAGCATACCTGGATAGCTGAGTGAATTTCTGATCATACTGGGATACATTCTTAGAATCTTGACGGAGTTCCAAGAATTCTGTTGCCATTTTATCTCTGGCTGTCTCCGGAATGTATTTCTCAGTGAATTTGTTCACCAAGAACTCCCAGGTGATTGGTTCCCTTGTATTCTTCATACTAAGTTTCACTGCCCTCCACCAATGTTCCGCTTCCTTCTGGAACATAAAAGAAGAGAAGGACACCTTTTGTTCATTAGTGCAACTCATGACTTCCAGAATCTTTTCTATTTGTAGAAGCCATGCTTCGGCTTGCAAAGGGTCCGCCTTCCCTTCGAATACGGGCGGTTTCATTTTCTGAAACTGCTCCAGTGCTCGATGAGAATTGTTGTTGCTCGCCCTGTTTACTAATTGCGCGAGCCAGTCCGGCATCACCCCCGGAGTCTCCTCATTCCCTCTATTTCGAGCTTCAGAGTCTTCATTATTGTTTGCGGGGTGCGCACTCCCCATCTCGCTATAATGTGTCGTATCGAGTGACTGGGCTTCCTCAGGTAATGGTTGGTTCAAATCCATGCGTTCGCCCTATATGAATATAAGGGCGTCTTATCAATACATTACACAATTTGGATTAAGTAGGGATAAAACTTTTTCTCATATACTCATACTAATAATGTCACTTGTGAAACAACAACTTGTTATATATGTATATATAGTTACATCCATCATGGATACAAAAAGTGTCATTCCGACATGCCTGCCTACTGGAATATCCGGACTACTTCCTGCGCATTCATAAGATATATGCCAGGGTACATACAACAACCCTACGGATATCCATTATCTAACATTTTAGGCCTATATACATAAATACATCAAAAGTGTCAGTTATAAGATTCACCCCTCACAGGGTGGGATACCCCCACTAGGATCATTGCTAGTATTGTTGTTATTATCCAAATCCTCTTCGGGGTCTTCCTCTTCGGGGTCTTCTTCCGATGACTCATCCCCGGCACAGTGCCAGTCATCTAAGTCATCATATAGATCCATGTCTTTTTCCCATGTCTCGTTCCAAAAGACACCTCCATAAGTAAAACCCCTTCGAGTTTCTTCCTTAATCGTACTCGAGTGCTCTACTACTGATACTTCAACCGAATCTCCTATGACACTACTTGTGTCAACCGGGGTAGGTTCAGGCTTGTTAGATGCCTGCGACTCGACCTCTTCACCATCTATCCAGTTCAGGGGCATAATCATTTTTGCAGGGTCAGTTTCATCTGATTCATATCCCCAGTCCATCGAGTCCGCTATCCAGCTCTTACTCGAGCTGTCGGAATTAGAGGCTGACCAGAATATATCAGAGTCTCCCATCTATATGTAAACAAAACGGACATATAAATTTCGAGTCCATGAAATCATCTTAATCATATGACTATCATCAAAAATCAATATAATCGGACACACTTATATCTATACTTCTTATCATATAAGACCCACTACTTAACTATAATCACATGTCTATATGTAACAACCTAACAATTTCATCATCTCTTACTACTTCTACATCTAAACCATTGCTCTGATACCAATTGTAACGGTCCCAGTAAAAATTTTTTCATTTTAAACATAATCATCTCATATAATCCAAGCGTGGGACCCATCAGTACACAATACTTCGACATATACATCATAACATGTATGATTTAATTGAAACTTAGCATATTAACATCTATAGATCACTAATCCACGAGAACACAAATCTTCATTTTCATGTCAAAGTATATGTTCATACAATAATAGTCCAACACCAAGTTCTTTAATATTTACATGCCACAATTGAAACTCAACTAAACATAAACATACTTATACAAAACCATGTATATCTAATAAAAGAAACTCCTACTGCTGAGGTACCGGCGATAATGTCCGCGCTACCGCTTTAAGCAGGACCCTTGCCTTTGTCCAAACCTGTAGTGGAGTGTGAATAGAGTGAGCTTGACGGCTCAGTGAGTAAAACAATATTTAAATGCACTTAGCAGGTAGGTATACAGGGTTAAATCATCCAGTTGTCATGAGTATCAACATACTATTTTTATTGGATTTCAGAATCCATCATGAACCAAAACGGAACACAGAATAATGCCTTATTAGTCGACTAGGCCACTTCTATAGTCGACTAACAACTGCAAGTCGACTAATACTTGAACTACAGTCGACTAAAACTGCTTTATACGTACCTGCTTCTTAACTGGTCAAACAGAGACTTTGTAGTCGACTACCCTTCCTGGTATAGTCGACTACCAATGACTAGTCGACTGGAAGTTTCCTCTAGTCGACTAAAACTGTGAAAAATGGTGTTACTTTCTGTGTATCCTCTGTAGTCGACTACCCTCTTGGTATAGTCGACTAATACTGATTAGTAGTCGACTAGTAGATAGGCCCTAGTCGACTAAAACTGTGAAAAACAGATTTCTAACTTCTGTTTACACTCTGCCTCTGGGATTAGTCGACTACAGTCTGTTTGTAGTCGACTAATCCTGCTATATCAGCAGTTCTCTGCTTACAGAATCACACCTATAGTCGACTAATTCCTGGACTTAGTCGGCTAATTCACATAAAACAGCTTGTTTAAGACTCTATTTCAGATCTGAAATAGATATCTATACATGATTATTTTCTAGGACTTCTACCATGTCCATAAACACATACACAAACATATATACATATGTTCTCCCCTTCTACGCCTCCGGTTCAACCCGGTCCCTTCCTCCGATAACACACAAACACAAACACAACATATATACACATATGTTTCCCTCCTCTACGCCTCCGGTTCAACCCGGTCCCTTCCTCCGAAAACACACAAACACAAATACAAACATATATACACATATGTTTCCCTCCTCTACGCCTCCGGTTCAACCCGGTCCCTTCCTTCGAAAACACACAAACACAATTACAAACATATATACACATATGTTCTCCCCTTCTACTCCTCCGGTTCAACCCGGTCCCTTCCTCCAAAAACACACAAACACATATATCATCATATCATATCAATATGCAGGATATGTAAAATATCATAATTTTGTAAGCAACGGAAATAACAATTACCGAAATTAAAACAGATGATCCTACAGCACACATAGGCTCCATATTTGCATATCTACATGCTTATGTCATAGCATATTCATTTCTACTCATTTCTACTCCTTTTTACTCATTTCTACTCATTTCTACTTATCATATTACCAAGATTTAGTATGTTCTACTCACTTGTAAGGCTGATCTTGGCTATTTGTAGTTGTTGCCTTGTTGTTGCCTGATTTCCTTGTTGTTGCTACAGTAAAAAGGAGAGAGAGAATTCTTTAGAGAGAGAGTGTTTGAAGAGAGAGAGTTCTTTTTGACAAAAAGTTGAATTCTCTTCCTCTTTCTCTATTTATAGCCTCAATCTTACCATAGAATTTTGCCAAGTGTCCCTCCACAAAAGTTTGCCATGTGTCCTTTCATTTTGTAAAATTATAAAAGAGAGGGGTTTATTTGCAAAATAGGATGATATTTTCTCTTGACCAATCAAAACTTGCCATGAAGATGGAGATATTTTTGATGGAACTTTTGAGAAGCTTGGAGAAGCTTGGAGATAGAAAAGGAGACTTGTGGAGGAAGAAATCCTTATACCTGTATAAATACTTACGTATATACCTGTATATACGTACCCGTATAATACCCGTATAATACGGGTCTACTCCATACGCGTATTATACGCATAAATACTAAAATATCATACATGTACTAATGACATTTTAGGAAAATAAAAATACATTAATTGAGGCAACTGTTACAACATATAGATTCAAGACTTATAGGATCAATTGTAATCACTCAAAGAGGAGCATTGTACAAGAGCGTCTTCGGATTGAAGAGAGTTTGTACAAGGTGTTGTGGTCTTCTTAGTTGTAAGAAGAGTTGTACACATTTGGCAAAGGGAATTTGTCAAGTGGTGTGTAAGGTGTTGATTTTGGGTGTACAAAGTCAAAGGTTAAAGGAAAATCTCAAGCGCGTGGCTTGGGGACTGGATGTAGGTCACGAGGACTGAATCAGGATAAATCACTTGTGTTTGCGCTTATTATCTTTTCTGTGATTTATTTTCCTTTACTGTAAGTACTTTATATTTAAACGCTAATATTTTTGTTTGAGTGTTGACATATATTTTAGATTCAACAATTGGATCATCTCGGGACCAACAATTGGTATCAGAGCCCTGCATACCCAGTAAACAACCATACAAGGATGGCAACAGAGTTTCCTTCATCACAATTCAAAGAAGGATATTCTACACAATGTCCACCGCTATTTGACAGAACCAACTACAACTATTGAAAGTAGAATGAAGATCTACTTGCAATCGATCAACTACGAACTATAGAATATAGTAGAAGCAGCGTACACCAAACCGACTACCAATTACTAAGCTTGGAGTGATGATAATGCGAACCTTGAATTCAAAGCGATGGATGCTTTATTCTGTGCCTTAACCAAAGAAGAATTCAACCGTGTGTCAACAGCTACTTCTGCAAATCAAATATGGCATACTCTACAGGTAACACATGAAGGCACAAATAAGGTTAAAGAATCTAAAATTTCTATTCTTGTCCACAGGTTTGAACTTTTCAAAATAAAGGAGAATGAAACCATCACAGAAATGTTTACAAGGTTCACGGACATAACAAATTCATAAGCATCCCTTGGAAAGGAATTTACCCATGTCAAAAAAGTTCGCAAGATCCTTCGTGCACTTACACCAAATTGGGAGAAGAAGACAACTGCAATAGAAGAAGCAAATGATCTCTCAACAATGTCATTAGAAAACCTTATGGTAATCTAATGGCATGTGATAAACAAGAATCTCTCTCAAAGAAGAAAGAACTTACCTTCTATGCATCCTCAGACACGGACAATTCAGATGATGATGAAGAGGAGATGGCAATGCTTTCAAGAAAATTTAGAAAATTCTTGAACCAAGGTAAGTTTAAATATTTTAATTGTAATAAATCAGGTCATATGAAGAAGGATTGCCCATTACTCAAAAGTAATGGTAATTCAAGAACAAAAAGTTCAGAAAAAAGAAAGACTACCAAACATCATGGGAAAATAGTGATTCCTCTTTTCTGACGAAGAAGAAGCCACTGAACATGCCAACATCTGTTACATAGCGCTAGAAGAAGATGAGGGATAATATACTGAACTTTAGATGCATTCCATGAATTATACAATGATCTTAGGAATGAAAAGATAAAGAATAAAGTTTTATCAAAAGAAAATGAAAAATTTTTCAAAGAAAATTCTTGTTATGCTTCTCAAATTTCTTCTGAAATTCTCAAAAAGATGATTTTGAAAAAGTGATATCATCATTGAAAAAGATAATAAGAATTTATTACAAAATAATGTTTTATTGAAAAGAGAAACTATGTCTTTAAATGAAAAAAATTTCTGTTTTAGATAAAGACATGTCAATTTTCAAAATGAAGTATGAAGAGATTTTGAAAATGTGACTAAATTTAATCAAGGAAAGAAAAGTTAAATGATTTGTTATCATATCAAAAGATGTCACATAATCATTATGGTCTTGGATTTTTTGAAAAATCTACATATGATAGTAATCCATATAATTCTTTTGTGAAAAGAAATACTAATATTATTTCAAAAAGAATTAAGAACAAGTTCTAATGAATTCCTAAAAACTTAAGCATTGTTGATAAAAAAATACTTATATTGCATCATACATACATGATATATATATATAATTCATACAGTTAAGTGTATACTAACAGATGAAAACCAAATTCAAATTGGGTTTGGATTCCTAAAGGTTAATGCTTTGATCTTATAATGATTGGTACCATTCTAATGTTTATCTTTCAGGTACCATATAAGAAGTTTGATTAAAAAAATATTTTCAGAACATTTACCATATATATGTTATGATATATTTTTTGTAGGGGAGAACACATGTTTTTTTATATCTGTTATAACCTGTTTTCTGCAGGGGGAACATATTTTCTGCAGGGGGAGACTATATAACATATTTTCTGTAGGGGGAATATTTGAGCATACAAAGTGTCACACCAAAAAGGGGGAGAATGTTGGAACTTGCTTTTGATGATACATTTGTGAAGACATATCATTGGAGCTCTTTCTTACAAGCTTATTCAAGAGTTCTACATAATCAAAACTTCCCAAAGAGAGCACTATGGATGTGTATTGTAATGTTTAATAGTATGTTAAAAGTCTTGAAATACACACACATCATAGCCTATTAGTCGACTTATACCTTTAGTAGTCGACTTATACATAGTATAGTCGACTTGATATTTTATATAGTCGACTAACCTTTGTCCTGCAAAGATACCAACTCTCTGTTTTGTGACCAATATGAATTATTAGTCGACTTAACAGACTATATAGTCGACTAATATATGGCCTAGTCGACTATCCAATTAGTCTAGTCGATTAGTTTCAGTTTCCAGAAACTTGTCCTGTGTTTCTATCTTGACCTAGTCAACTTGGTCCCTTTACTAGTTGACTAATCTAGTCTAAATTGCCTACCTTAGTCGACTAACCCCATATCTCAAGTTGACTAATGGCCGTTTCTGATTGTTAAACAGTTTCTATTTTCTGGTATTTTATTCAACGTTATCCAACGTTTTAATATTCAAAATTAACCTGATAACTACCCTAACTGACTATGAATTTTAGCTATAAATAGGTATGTTATCATAAGCTAAAAACACCAATTCAAATATAAGTTTTCTACCAAAAACTCTGTTAAAAAATCTGTTTTCTGAAAACTTGTTTCCTCTTTCAGTTCTTCATTCAAATTCCTACTCTATAGTGAAAATTCCTGAGAGTCCACCTATAAGAGCCCTTGTCCATGATCACATACAGATTCAAGACTTATAGGATCAATTGTAATCACTCAAAGAGGAGCATTGTACAATAGCGTCTTCGGGTTGAAGAGAGTTTGTACAAGGTGCTGTGGTCTTCTTAGTTGTAAGAAGAGTTGTACACATTTAGCAAAGGGGATTTGTCAAGTGGTGTGCAAGGTGTTTATTTTGGATGTACAAAGCAAAGGTTAAAGGAAAATCTCAAGCGGGTGGCTTGGGGACTGGATGTAGGTCACGACGACGGAATCAGGATAAATCACTTGTGTTGCATTTGTTATCTTTTCTGTGATTTATTT
Organism: Agave tequilana; assembly: GCA_038442645.1. NCBI lineage: Eukaryota > Viridiplantae > Streptophyta > Magnoliopsida > Asparagales > Asparagaceae > Agave > Agave tequilana. The sequence continues at coordinate 31,121 of JAVJIF010015281.1, read as the reverse complement.
TCCTTTACTGCAAGTACTTTATGTTTAAACGCTAATATCTTTGTTTGAGTGTTGACATATATTTTAGATCCAACAATTGGCATCATCTCGGGACCAACAACTTCGACCTTATTTGACTAGAATAACTCCAATTCTGCTTTGTATAACATGACCCGACAACATACACTGAGTTGAATAACCCATATCCCAATCCAACGACCAAATTTTCAAAATAATTTCTACTCTTTATAGAGTCAATGGGGGTTCACTATCCCCAAGTCAAAATTCAATCACCTTATCCACAATCATGCCTCACTTTTGTTTCTTATACTCTTTTTCTAGACCAACCAGCTGTAGAAAAATTGAGTTAGAAAAGAGTATAGAAGCCTTATATGAGTCCGAGCGACAATTTCAAAATATTTGGACTCACCATATACACCAAACTTTCAAGGTTCATTGTTCGCGTTTCGAAATTCATGAAAAACTCTATCGTTGTTAAATCACGTACAAGTTTTGAAACCTAAACTTACTAGAATCTTTTTAACAAAGTATGTAGTAGCATGTATAGGATCGAATCCATAGAGACTTGTTCTTGAAATTTTAGTTATTAAAAATCTCACTTTTATCTTACTCTAGTTGAAAAATCCCTAGATGAAGGTTGAAATTTTGTTTTAAAAAAATAAATAAATAAATTAAGATCTTGTAGAAGAAAGCAAAAGTAAAATAAAAATATGAATAAAGTAAAAGAAAAATAAAAATATGAAGAAAGCAAAAGAAGAAAGAAATACTAACCTTTTTGCGAAGATTTGAATAATTAAAGTAAAAAAAAAGAAATTAAGAGAATGGTACGAAGGGAAGAGGAAGACGAACCGGTGAACTTGTTTCTTGTCGTCGCCTTGATGTCTCCCTCCTCCAAACGATGCTGAATATAAAAGAAGCTAATAAAAGAAAAGAGATGACTTCATGGAATCAAACATGCAAGAAAAGAATAGCATAAAAAAAATAAAGAGAAAATTAAAGAAAGACTTAGAATGAACGTTGCATGATCCTGAAGAATAATTCTGAATTTTATTCAATAAACATCAATTACAAAGCCCTTGATCCTCTCCAATCTCTCATTACAACACTCAGAGCTATCTTTTTCTTACTTATCAGCTTTCTTGTGTACTCTCTCTCTCTCTCTCTCTCAATGAATACTGGTATTTATAGGAAAATAGTGATAAGGGAGAGCGTAGGGAGATAGGAAGAGCTGACTATTTTTGAATTTCAATTTTCTCCTTATCTCCAAACTTGATTTATTCAGAATTCTGATCTGCAGCTTATTGGCGTGTTGATTGCTAATTATTGCTTATCAGATGATAGAATTCAGAACAATGATCAACATTAGAGTTGTATCTCTTTAAATCTTCTTTCTGGATCATCTGAATCATCAGATTTAAGATTCGGTAGCGAAAGTTATGATTAAAATGCTAAACTATATCCAGTTTGAATCCGAAGCTAAATTGCTTCATCTCATCTGTTAATCTTCTCTCTATCCATTTATCCTCAGCAAACCCAATAGGGTCTTCAATAATCATTTTTCTTTTGAATTTTTTTATAGTATTATCTTATCTGGTAAATCCAATCCTCAGATAAGACAGATTAAAGATTCTCTGAATTTGAGTCGATTCCTATTTGATTTAGAATTTTGGGTTTGTTTGGATAGGATCCATGTTTATCTTCTCTTTAATATCCTGCAAGGATTAGGATATTAAGACAAGTGAGTTTGTAATGATTTATTACAGAATATATGTAGGAATGTAATAATATCTATGCAATATATGTGTCCAAACATACCCCCACACTTATCTTTTGCTCGTCCTCGAGCAAAAGATAACTAAATAAGGTTTTTATTGGACCACTTTCGCAGGCACATGATTGCACTTAACATGTGCAACAAGCCCTTAAACCTCTAAGTTACCCCTAGAAGAGGAGTTACAGTCTCCTGAGGTTTTCAGTAGATTACACCCACAAAATCCATAAAGAAAAAATAATTTGTTAGTATCTTTGAAAATATATTTTGAAAATATGAGAAAATATTTGAAGTGCTTTTACAAGTATTAAGCAACTTGTAAGTTATAAGAGCATCGAATTATTCATCTCTAGACTTAGCCTCTATTCAAATATTTGTTATCAATTAAGGTTAGGAATAAAATTGTATTCTCATCTACTCTATTATTTTACCCGAAGTCATATGCATCTTGTGACCGTGAATATTTTGACTAAGGGTTCTTCAACTCTAACTCTTATACCTTTTTATGTATATACTGGTGGTAATATTTCTTAACTTTCTTAGGCTTTCTAATTTGCCCATGTAATGAGCCTTAGTCGGTGACTCCCAAACTGGACGGTTTTAGGGCACAGGGTGAGAAAACACCCCAAGGACTTAGGACTTGCGCAAAAAAGGCTACAAAACTAAGGATTCTTTTTATATATATGAACCACTTTTAGTAGTGAATAATCATGCTTTATGAGGCACAAAAATCCATTTAATGAGGATTCTTTTTATATAAATTATATTTTTCTTCTTTTTTTCTTCTCTTTTTTTTAAGGCATAAGAATCTTTGTTTTGAACCCTAAGTTTGTAAGTATATAAATGATGCATATTTTATCAAGGTAAAAATCAAGACTGGATTACTTTTTCAATTTTTTCTTCATATCCCTAGAAATTATACAAATATCTTATTTCAACCAAGTATAAGAAATCTTACTTATGATTCTCTTATTTCTTAAAATTAACTTAATTTCTTGCAATAAGTCAAAGTATTATTTTTCTTTTCAAAAAGTTTTTTTGTAACAAAGAAACGTTTTTTTATATTTTTTATTTTTTAATCTTTTTTATTTTATTATTTTTTTAGAAAACCTAAAAGAAAACCTATGTTAACCCTCCCCCACACTTATCTCATGCATTGTCCTCAATGTATGAATGAAGGCATAGCATGCTACAAATGTAAGCACGTGAAGGGTAGATAGTACCTGATGAGGACGAGTGAATGTCATCCATCATTGTCTAGTTAAGAGAAAAAATACAAAAACTATAATACGTAAATGGATCACTAATATATATAGAGATCAATCCTGATAAACAGGATCTTTCAGAAGGATTTCCTCCACTTCTTGGCTCAGATACTCATGGTATAGTTTTAGACGATGGCCATTTACTTGAAAAATGGTACCATCCGTGGTATTGTGGACCTCAACTACACCATGTGGGTGCACCTTATGAACATGTATGGACCGATCCAACGAGATTTCAGTTTTCCCGAAAAGAGATGTAGACGGGAATTGTACAGTAAGACTTTTTATCCTGACTGAAATTCCTTCCGAGTTATGATTCTATCATGCATAGTCTTCATACGATCCTTGTACTATTTGTAAAATCACCTAGAGCGGGGGTGAATAGGTGATGGCTAATCTAATGGTCACTAAATGCGGAATTAAGAACTTATATAACTAAACTAAACTTCTTATACTAAACACCAAGATTAAAACAAGAGTGTTGCCGAATTTCCCGTGAAGGGCTCTGGACAAACTCCTCAAGATTCCTCTAAATAAGAGTTGAGGTGCCGCGTTGGCTCTCTTGGTTGAATACAAGTGTTAGCAAACAATCCCCAAGCATATAACAATTAAGCACAATAAGAATATCAAGCATGTAAAGATAACACAATAGAAACATGCAAGATATAAAGACAAAGAGATAGAGAGTGAGCAATCGAAAACACGGGAGATTTGTTTCGAGGTTCGAGCACCCTTGCTCTACATCCCCGCCTTCGACACACGAAGGATTTTCACTATAATCGATCCCACCGGATCACTCGGTGCCGCAACACCTACAAGCTCTCGGACTCCCTAGTCCGTACACACCGCAAGCCCACCGGCTCGCCTAGGCCGCACCTCAAACACGAGTTCACACACGAACTCGAAACACCACGAACCCGCAAGTCCGTCTCCTCAAAGTACAAAGATGGAACTTTGGTGATCACAACACTTTGATCACCTAAAATCCTCTCACAATAAACTCTCCTATAGGTAGATATAGCAATGGATGGCTCAAGTGTTGTGTGAGAAAACAAGGAAAGAGATGGTGGAGGAAAACTCAAGAAATCTCTTTTAAAAACACTCTTGGTAAACTCCCCTTTTGATTGGAAGTATTAGCTCTCAATTTAGTGGAGAAAACTCTTTTAATGAAGTAGGAAAAATTGGCTCAAAACCCACTAAAAAATCTTGGAGAAAACAGCCCCCAAATGCCCCAATTTATAGAGCTAGAAAAAACTAGTCGTTGGGGTCTGGCAGAGCTGTCGGTCGACCGGCCGGTCGACCGCCAACGGTCAGAAATCCGACCGTTGGGGCTTCGGTCGACGAGCCTCTGGAACAGAGAACAGATTCTCTATCGGTCGACCGCTCGGTCGACCGGGGTTTTCCAGAGAACAGAAGCTCTCTGGCGGTCGACCGTCGCGGTCGACCGGTCCTCCAGCCAGACTCGTGCACGTCTGTGCACGTCACACAGTCGACCGGCTGAAGTCAGGTCAGGGATTTTGGGAAGAAAAACTTGGTCATTTTTGGCTCAATTAAAATCCCATAAAATCATGAAAAGTCTACAAAAATAGTTTTACCAATATACTTTGATAAACAAACATGCTTGCACAAAATCAAGGCATGTTACAAATAATTTGGACTATTTTTGTAATTTGAAAATATTGGCTTAAAAACGTAAACTGTATTTTCCAAAATGATTTTTCAAAACTTATTTTTTCAAACTTCTCCAAATACAAAAACAAGATATTTAAACTCTTTTGAAGCATAGAGTGTATGGATATGATCCACTACACAAACACGGTGAAATATCTATATTTTTGACATTAAGCACTAAACATGATTTATATAGTCTTTAACCAAACCGTATTTTTCAAAATGAAAAGTCTTTTCTAAAATGAAAATTCTTTTATGAAAATATATCTAAATCAAGAGTGTGTGTGTATAGATATACTTGAGCAATCCACCACTATTCTATCCTTTACATTTATCTAAAAACAAATCTTAAAAACAAACTTAGACAAAAGTCTTCATCTTCTTGAAGTCTTCACTTGAAGTCTTCTCATCTTCTTGACTTGGTCCAAACTCGATCCATAGGGCTAGACTTCTCTTGAGTACTTGATGTGGTCTTTATGCACAAGCTCTTGAATCAAACCGTGCTAGCTCCAAAACTTGACTTTAAATCCTTTATTGAAGCTATACACCTACTAAGATCTTGATCATAAATCTGAACTAAATAAAATAAACACAGATCATTAATACTATAACTACATGAGTTGATCATCATCAAAACTAGAGTGATGGGCCTTTGGGCAACAATCTCCCCCTTTTTGATGATGACAAAACTCATGAAGTTATATATGCATGGATTAAAGTAAAGCTTCAAGGAAGCTCCCCCTTAACTCATGCATAAAAATAAACAAATAAATATGCAATGAAGCACATAAACATGTATGCAAATGTATGGAGATAAACATGCCAATCAAGTATAAAACAAATCAATTCTTTTTCTCTATTTGCAACATAAAACATATATATGCATAAACATAAATACTACTCCACCTTTATGAATAAAGAAAGGAAAACATGCATATATACCAAAATACTTCTCCCCCTTTTTGTCAATCATCAACAAAGGGGTTAAAGTAAAAATAAAACCAACAAATTTTTCTCCCCCTTTTTGTCATAAACAAAGAGATCACTAAGGGGTCAAATCAAAGCAATCAATAAAGAGTTATATGCGATATACATTCATGAAGAGGAAGACGCTAAGTTAGCTTCCCTACATATATGCATTACGTGAAGAAGGGATGATAAGCCCTAATTCACATAACACATAATCTGTAATGCATAAGAGGAGATGTGAAGCTCCCCCTACACACGTGTATCACATAAAGAAGAGTTGTCAAGCTCCTCAATACAAGATACACTCAACATGAATCTATATGTAGAAGAGATGTTAATCTCTCCTTGCATATAGGCAATACAAATAAAAAATGTTTTTGATTTTTTTAATTGTTCAAACAAAATTTTGAATTTTTCTCAATAAAACAAATTTTGAGATATCTTAGAAAAATTTTTAAGGTACCACTTGTTATCAAATTTTAAGATACCAATTGTAAAAAAAAAAATCATGTTGATACCAATTGTAAATAAACATTACAAATTTGAATTTTCAAATAGGCAATACATATTGATACCAATTGTAAATTTATAACAAATTTGAAATAGAAACATATTGATATCAATTGAAAAGACAAAAAAAAATTTATTTTTCATAAGCTTATGCATGGCTATTGAGATACCAATTGTAAATAAATTTTAAATCAAGTTTTGGGTTATGCTAAGCTTGATTTTGCAAAACTAAAATTTGTGCTTTAAATATGTAAACCAATTGTAAAGCAAGCACACGAAAATCATATATATGTATGAAAAGAGAATACCAATAGCAATTGATATTATAGAAATAATGAAGCAATACATATATAGAAAACAAAATATGAGTATATACAAAATTATCAATTTAGATACCAATTGAAAAGATCCAATGATACCAATTGAAAATAATAATGTAAATCAAGTATATAACTCATAACTATCACCCTTTATATGCACAAGGTAAAGGATTTTCATTAAAGCTTACAAGGCATACTCTCCCAGCCGTCCGCCTGTGAATGGTGTAGGAAGGGGTTTTCGAAAATATGGTTTGAAAACATTTTATAGTGAAAAACCACTACCCAATTGAAGAATAATAACTAGTTAAAAATAATTTTTGAAACACTAGTTAAAGATCCTTCAAAAATAAGAAATCAAATCATATGTTTTTCATGAATCATACCAAATACACAAGAATTGACACTCAAAATCGGTAAAGCTCAAAAATATGTTCATGAAACTAAGTCATGACAAACAAATGAAGTGTGAGTGTTCAAAAATCATGTAAATAGTATTTTCATGAAAATAATCAATAGGGCTCAAAACAATCATGAATATCATTTTTATCAAAACATGAAATTTATTATTTTTTTCATTTTAAAACAAACTTCTAGGTATATGTATGATTTATCCAAAACTAACAATATGCATATATATCCCAAACATAAAAAGAGTCTATTAAGGTATTTGCATGAAGGCAAGAGACTCACAGGTATACATGTATATTTATTAGATTTGAATAAAAAATTGCATATACATGAAGTAAAAACAAGAAAATAGGCAAAATAAGTGTAAATGAGGAAATCATCAAAACTAGGTTATACATGTGCATATAGTAAGTACAAGTGAACAATGAATGCAAACGTATATGAATCAAATGTTGCTCACTACTTGTACATGTATAAATCTAAGTTTTAATAGAATCTACATATAAACAAGTTATATACCTCATGAAGCACAAAAACAAAACATGAACATGCTAAAGATCATCATGTATGAACAAGCATGTAAATAAATTAGGAGTTTTAGAGATAGTTACCAAACCAAAGAACTATGCTCCAAATCTCCAAACATGGTGGTCGTCCCACCAAAACTCCTTGATAGCGGTGCATCAATTATATGTCCTTCAAGTCCATGCATCCGTCACCAAGGCACCATTCCTCTCACGTTTTGTGAGAGCCCGCACCTACATCAAAAACACAAGGTGGGGACTTTGGTACCCATTTTCTTTGGGTCCTTGGGGGTTAGCTTTATAAGGCACCCAAACATTTTTCTTAGCAAAATTTAAATAATGTAACTTATCAAAACAAAACTTTGCTAAATGGCCTTTGCGGTCACAATGTGTACATTTGTACACCTTAGGATGCATATGAGTGTGTGTATGATCGTGGTATGCAAAATGAGCATATGCATGATGAGGATGATGTGCATGGACATGTGGAGCTTGTTTCTTTGAAAACAAAGACTCCAATCTCTTATGGTTAAATACACATGAGCTCAAGTTGAGCTCAAACAATTAATCCTATTTTTCAAAACATTTATCTCATTTTCATTATGGTAGCATGTAAAGCATGATGAGAATGAGAATCATTTTTCTTATTCTTTTTAGAAAAATTTTCTTTTTCTTTTCAATAATTTTTCTTTTTAAGAGTTGTTTTCATTAAAAGCAACTTCCTTTTGTTTTTTCACTAAAACAATTTTATTTTCAAAGAAGTATTTCCTTCACAAAGATCATTTAATTTGGAAAGCAAGGAATATTCTCATTTTCAAAGATTCATTTTCTTTTGAAACATTTTCAAAATTAGTTTGAAGAGAATCTTTTTCTTTTGACATGCAATCAATTTTATTTTCATTTTCTTATTTTCTTTCTAAGCATGTCATATTTTTCAAGAAGTTGTTGACAAAAAGAAGTAAGCTCATCATAAGTCATGTCAACATCTTCATCTACCTCGGATTCGGTAGTTACCTCAAGGGGGTATCCCCTTGGACCATATATCACAAGTTGGAGGTGTCACTTCCAACATCCGAGTCGCTCCCCGCATAATATAGATCTTTTTCGCCAAGGAGATGAGGGTTTTCCAAGCTACAAAAGCCGAATCAATGTTAGCAACCCTAGATAAATAAACATCATTTAGGGTAGATCTTAAAGCACGTAGGGCTTTTGCATTAGCCTCAATATTTTTACCATTAGAACAATATGAATCTTTAGTGATGGCAAAATAAACATGAATGCCTAGGGCCTTGAGGTACAAGGACATCTTCACCTTCCATATATGAATGTTAAAATGTCAAAAGTGGGAGGTGACATGAAATCCATGTGTGTGTGCAAATATTGTGATTAGCCTAAAAATGAGGATCTTTAACTCTAAGTTGTAAGACCCAAATTCACAGCACTTGGCTCTGATACCATTGAAAAATCACCTAGAGGGGGGTGAATAGGTGATGGCTAATCTAATGGTCACTAAATGCGGAATTAAGAACTTATATGACCTAAACTAAACTTCTTACACTAAACACCAAGATTAACACAAGAGTGTTGCCGAATTCCCCGTGAAGGGCTCTAGACAAACTCCTCAAGATTCCTCTAAATAAGAGTTGAGGTGCCGCGTTGGCTCTCTTGGTTGAATACAAGAGTTAGCAAACAATCCCCAAGCATATAACAATTAAGCACAATAAGAATATCAAGCATGTAAAGATAAACATAATAGAACATGCAAGATATAAAGACAAAGAGATAGAGAGTGAGCAATCGAAAACACGGGAGATTTGTTTCGAGGTTCGAGCACCCTTGCTCTACATCCCCTCCTTCGACACGCGAAGGATTTCCACTATAATCGATCCTACCGGATCACTCGGTGCCGCAACACCTACAAGCTCTCGGACTCCCTAGTCCGTACACACCGCAAGCCCACCGGCTCGCCTAGGCCGCACCTCAAACACGAGTTCACACACGAACTCGAAACACCACGAACCCGCAAGTCCGCCTCCTCAAAGTACAAAGATGGAACTTTGGTGATCACAACACTTTGATCACCTAAAATCCTCTCACAACAAAACTCTCCTATAGGTAGATATAGCAATGGATGGATCAAGTGTTGTGTGAGAAAACAAGAAAGGGATGGTGGAGGAAAACTAAAGAATCTCTTTTAAAAACACTCTTGTTAAACTCCCCTTTTGATTGAAGTATTAGCTCTCAATTTAGTGGAGAAAACTCTTTTAATGAAGTAGGAAAAACTGGCTCAAAACCCACTAAAAAATCTTGGAGAAAATAGCCCCAAATGCCCAATTTATAGAGGTAGAAAAACTATCGTTGGGGGTCTGGCAGAGCTGTCGGTCGACCGGCTGGACGACCGCCAACGGTCAAAAATCCGACCGTTGGGGCTTCGGTCGACCGCCCGGTCGACCGAGCCTCTGGAACAGAGAACAAATTCTCTGTCGGTAGACCGCTCGGTCGACCGGGGTTTTCCAGAGAACAGAAGCTCTCTGGCGGTCGACCGCCCTCCAGCCAGACTCGTGCACGTCTGTGCACGTCGCGCGGTCGACATGCTGAAGCCAGGTCAGGGATTTTGGGAAAAAACTTGGTCATTTTTGGCTCAATTAAAATCCCATAAAATCATGATAAGTCTACAAAAATAGTTTTACCAATATACTTTGATAAACAAACATGCTTGCACAAAATCAAGGCATGTTACAAATAATTTGGACTATTTTTGTAACTTGAAAATATTGGCTTAAAAACGTAAACTGTATTTTCCAAAATGATTTTTCCAAAACTTATTTTTTCAAACTTCTCCAAATACAAAACAAGATATTTAAACTCTTTTGAAGCATAGAGTGTATGGATATGATCCACTACACAAACATGGCGAAATATCTATGTTTTTGACATTAAGTACTAAACATGATTTATATAGTCTTTAACCAAAACCGTATTTTTCAAAATGAAAAGTCTTTTCTAAAATGAAAATTCTTTTATGAAAATATATCTAAATCAAGAGTGTGTGTGTATAGATATACTTGAGCAATCCACCACTATTCTATCCTTTACATTTTATCTAAAAACAAAATCTTAAAAACAAACCTAGACAAAAGTCTTCATCTTCTTGAAGTCTTCACTTGAAGTCTTCTCATCTTCTTGACTTGGTCCAAACTCGATCCATAGGGCTAGACTCCTCTTGAGTACTTGATGTGGTCTTTATGCACAAGCTCTTGAATCAAAACGTGCTAGCTCCAAAACTTGACTTTAAATCCTTTGTTGAAGCTATACACCTACTAAGATCTTGATCATAAATCTGAAACTAAATAAACACAAGATCATTAGTACTATAACTACATGAGTTGATCATCATCAAAACTAGAGTGATGGGCCTTTGGCCAACACTATTTTGAACAGTCATATGCATCATTCCTTATCTCTTTAAGCTCATCCTGTTGAAGTTTCCTTTCTCTTCTGCTTTGTCTAGATCAAAATTTAGGCATTTGATTGCCCAGTATACTTTATGTTCTAACTCGACAGGAAGATTGCAAGCCTTGCCATAAACTAACCTATATGGAGACATTCCATAGGAGTTTTGAATGCAGTTTTATATGCTCATAAGGTATCAGTCAGGCGAAGAGATCAATCTTTTCTAGCGGTATTCACAGTTTCTCTAGAATGGTCTTGATGGCTTGATTGGAAACTTCTACTTGGCCACTAGTCTGTGGGTGGTAAGCGGTGGCTACTCTATAATTGATGCAATATTTTCTCATTAAGGCTTTAAATGTATGATTGCAGAAATATTTTCCACTATCGCTAATGATTGCACGAGGAAAGCCAAAATGAGAGAATACATTCTCTTTCACGAAGTTTACCACAACTTTGTGGTCATTGGTTTTACATGCTACGGCCTTTATCCATTTAGAGACGTAGTCAACTGCTACAAAGATATATTGGTATCCATGGGACATAGGAAAAGGACCCATGAACTCAATGCCCCAAACATCGAAGATTTTAACAACTAAGATCGGGTTTAACAGCATTTCATTCCGGCGTGCAATCTTCCCTAATTGTTGACAATGATTACATGATTGACAGTAGACATGAGCGTCACGAAATAGAGTGGGCCAATAAAAATCACATTGCAAAATTTTTTGCAGCAGTTTTCTTCCCACTAAAATGACCTCCACAGGCTTCGTCATGGTAAATGAAAGGATGCTCCTAAATTCTGAGTCAGGAATGCAGCGTCGAATAATCTGATCGGGACAGTACTTGAACAAGTATGGTTCATCCCAGAAGAACCATTTGGCCCTAGCTAAGAAAGGCAATCGTTCTTGCTTGGTCCATGAATCTGGCATCTGTTCCGTGACAAGGTAATTCACAATGTCAGCATACCACGGAACAATTGAAGAGGAGACAAACATTAACTGCTCATCAGGAAATATCTCAAGGACAGGTAGTGAGTCGGACATAGATTTGACCACCATCCAAGACAAATGTCTGCTACAACATTCTCAGCTCCCTTTTTATCATGAATTTGTAAGTCGAATTCCTGTAGGAGTAATATCTAACGGATTAAACGGGCTTTAGCATATTTTTCATAAGAAGGTACTTTAAAGCTGCATGATTGGTATAGATTAGGACATTAGAACCTATAAGTATGGACGAAAATTGTCAAGAGCGAAAATGACTGCCAACAACTCTTTTTCAATGGTGGAATAGTTCAGTTAGGCGTCGTTAAGAAACTTACTGGCATAGCAAATGACATAAGGAAGTTTATCCACTCGTTGGCCTAGGAAACCCCTAGGGCATAGTCGGAAGTGTCACACATCACCTCAAATGGGAGATTCTAATCAGGTGGTCGGATGATGGGTGCTGAGGTTAACTCGGTCTTTAGCCTTTCAAAGCTTCCAAACAAGGAAGGGTGAACTCAAAGGGAACATCCTTTGTAGAAGATCACAAAGAGGTTTGGAGATTTTGGAAAATTTTTTGATAAAGCGGCGGTAAAATCCAGCATGGCCTAAGAAAGATCGCATCTCTCGAACAGTTCTAGGAGGTGGTAATTTGGCGATTAGCTCTACCTTAACTTTATCAACATCTATACCTCTAGCAGAAACAATGTGTCCCAAAACAATCCCAGGTTTCACCATAAAATGACATTTTTTCCCAATTAAGAAACTAGGTTCTTCTCCTTACATCTTATCAATACCAATGATAGATGATATAAAGCCTTATCAAAGTAGATCCAAAGACAAAGAAGTCATCCATGAAAATCTCTAGAAATTGCTCGACCATATCCGAAAAGATACTTAACATACACCGCTGAAAAGTAGCCGTGCATTGCATAGCCCAAAGGGCATGCGATGATATGCAAATGTGACAACAGACATGTGAATGTCATTTTCTCTTAGTCCTCACGAGCAATGTGGATTTGGTTATATCCTGAATAACCATCGAGGAAGGAATAGTAAGCATGACTGGCAATACGTTCTAACATTTGGTCGATGAAAGGTAGAGGAAAATGATCTTTTCAAGTCATGGAGTTGAGTTTCCTATAACCTATGCACACTCACCAACCAGTTTGAACACGAGTTGGAACCAATTCATCGTACTCATTAGTAACAACTGTGACTCCAGACTTTTTGGATACAACTTGTACCGGACTAACCGCTGATTATCAGAGATAGAGTAAATGATACCCCGTCTAACAATTTTATTATCTCCGCTCTTACCACCTCTTTTAAATAGGGTTTAAATGCCTCTGTGGTTCTCTCGAGGTCTTGGCATTCTCTTCAAGATGAATTAGTGCATTACCACAGAGAAGCTAATTTCCTTGATGTCTGCTATGATCTATCTATGACTTCCTTATGTTCCTCAAGAACATCTAGCAACTTTTCTTCTTGGTCCTTATCTAAATGAGATGATATGATTACAGGAAAGGTTTCTGACTCACCTAGGAAGGCATACTTCAATGTGTCGGGTAAAGGCTTGAGCTCCAACTTGGGAGGCTCAACGATTGATGAAACAGGAACAGATGTTGACAATGGTGAGGTTCTACCTTAGGTCTCCATAGGTTGGTGTCCATGATGGGACAAAATCTAACAATGCGTTCACCTCTTCTATAGACTCCTCAATATCAAAATTCATTCCAAACTGGGCAAGCATTTCTCCAAGGGTCTTCATAGCAAGACTCCTCAAAGGTTTGATTGACCGACACATCAATCATGTTGACCTCCTCATGATCGTCCATTATATGTGGTTGAAAACTAGTATGGAAAACGTTTAGCTCAACTGTCATATTCCCAAATGATAAGGTCATGACCCCATTCCTACATCTAATAACAGCATCAGCAGTAGCATGGAATGGTCTCCCTAAAATCACAGGGGAGTGATTGCTTGAATCTCTAACTGGTTCAATATCTAAGACATAAAGTCAGCAGGAAAATAGAATTCGTCGACCTTCAAAATAACATCCTCAATAATTCTCTTAGGGACCTTAACTGACCTATCTGCTAGAAGCAATGTAAGGTTAGTGTGTTGTAACTCCCTAAACCTAATTGTTTGTACACAGAAGAGGGTAAAAGGTTTACAGTTGTCCCTAAATCTAGTAGACACCAATCCATAAGCTGATCTCCTATCCTAGTTGGACTCCCTGGATCCTTATATTTGGATGCAATGGGTTGCTAGATGAGACATGATGCTTATGTAGCAAATGCAGCTTCACGATGCACAGAATTTTTCCTCTTGACCATGGTTAGATCCTCTAGATATTTAGCATATGAAGGTATCTGATTAATAGCATCCACGAAGGGAATGTTGATTTGTACATTTTTGAAAACTTTCAAAATTCCCTCAGAGTGTTTTTCTTCCTAGTTGGTTGAAAACGTTGAGGAAATAGGCCTTTGGACATAAAAGATTTATCTTGATAGTCAACAATAACTTAATCATCTTCTTTGTTGACTCCTTTGGTTCCTTTTTTCTTTTTCTTTAACAATATTAGGATTGTTTGATGGATCTTGGACTTGGTTGTCCATTCTCTTACTGACCATAAAGTGTGAATGGCTTGGACTTGATGGTTTGAATCAGACCTAATTTCAAACTGGCCTGTTGGAGTACTTTGAGGAGCAGGTTGTCCTCTCGGGTTGGGTACAGTTTGACTAGGAGAATATCCTTTCTCTCTCCCCCCTAACAGTTGCAGCTAACTGTTCTATCTGAACCTCGAGCCTGGCTATCGTCTGATTCTGATTGTGACACATTTGGGCTTGAGTTTGATTAGTTATTAGTTGGCTCTGCATGAATTGTTGGAGAGTGTCCTCTAAAGATGGTTTTCTTTGATTGGGAGGGACATATAGAGGAATAGATGGTGTTGCATTGTATTGATTTCCCTTATGAAATTGATTATTAGAAGATGGTCCTTAAATGATGATGATCCCTAAGGAGACTTCTATGAAAGGTTGGGATGATTCCGCCATCTCAAATTGTATGTTTCACTAAATGAGTTGTTGTTGGGATTGGGCTTGCGAAACATATTGAATACATTTGCTTGCTCCGCTTTGATAATTGGCAACCTGGGGCATTGGTCAACCAAGTGGTCTGTGCTGTCACAAAGGACACACCGGGAGGCACCACTAGCTTGGATGGTTCGGAAGCTGAAGATTGTGCTCCCTTGCTCAATTCTAATGCTTCAAGTCTTCGTACTACTGATGTCAATTTGGCATCTCTCTCAAAATTTGACTTTATGTATACCACCCCTGTTAGTGAAAGTTGAGGTGGTAAGTTGCTTATTATCAACACTAACAGGCTCCTATTTTAGAGTATTTTCTACTACCTCTCCAAAGAATTGCCATGCATCATTGACCTTTTTGCTCGTGAATGTTCCATTACAAAGGGACTCAATCATAATTTTATTCAAGTAGTCTAACACTTTGTAAAGATTTGAATCAAACGGATCTTTTCAAATCCGTGATGGGGACACTCAAGTAAAAGATCCTTAAATCTTTCAAATATATGAAGAACGTCTCCCTTTGTAGTTGATGGAAGGTGTTGAGGGCTTGACGTATGGTAGCGGTTTTCTACATAGAATAGAACTTCCTATAGAAGGTTTCGGCTAATCCTACCCAAGTACAAATTGAACCCGTTTGGAGAAAAAGCCAAGATTTGGCTCTTTCTTTTAGAAAAAAGGGAAATAACCTAAGTATTAGGGATTCCTCTGTCATTTGATGATACTTCATGGTTCCACAAATATCCTCAAATTCCCTAACGTGTTGATATGAGTTCTCATTTGCCAATCCCCGAAAGACTGGAAGCATCTGTATCATCCCAGATTTAATCTCGAAATTTACCGTGAGGGCTGACAAGGTGATACAGGAAGGTTGGGTGGACCTTATAGGATACATGTAATCTGATTATACATATATATTGTATTCTTTTCATTACACTCCTACATTTATCGTGTAATAAATCTACAAATTTTCTTGTCTTACATATCTATTTTGCAGAAGATAATATGAAGAGAAAGAGGATTAAACTAAATAAATACCAGTTAAAATCAGATTTAACTGGATCTATTTGGTTAGCTGAGGATGGTCCCAGATCTAGTTAGAACAAATCAAGGATTGGGCAAATATTCAGCTGAAGATCAGAGCAAATCAGAAAGATAACACCAAATAGAAACCAGTAAATTCAGATTTCTATAAATCCATTTTGGTTAGCTAAAGATCAACCGAGGATAATATCAAATATAGAGAGATAAATGGATAGAGAGAAGATCAACGGATGAGATGAAGCAAGTTTGACTCAGATTCTGACTGGATACATTTTAGTATTTGAATTATAACTTTCGCTACCGAATCTCAAATCTGATGATTCAAGATGATCCAGAAAGCAGACTTACATGGGTACAACTCTTTTGTTGATCACTATTTCTAATTCTATCATTTAATAAGTGATATTCAGCAATCAACACGCCAACAAACTGCAGATCATAACTGAATATCCACATCAAATCAAGTTTAGAGATAAGGGAAGGATTCAAATTCAGAAATAGCCAGCTTTCCCTATCTTCATACTCCTCTAACCTCTGCATTTCTTCTATAAATACCTGCAATCTCAAAGGCAAAGGGAACGACCAAGTAGAGAGTAGAACTTAGGCTAATTTATAGTTTGTAACTTAGTTTCTATTTTCTTTTATGTAATTTTTATTTTATTTATGTAATTGAGAGGAGAGGATACTTTCATGAAGGAATGAGAGCGCGCTTGTACTGAAGATGACACCAGTGTAAGTGATCTTTTCTTCCATTATTATTTGAATCGAATTGAGGTTTCCTTTTATTCTTGTTTTTGTTCGCTTTTTCCTTTTGTGTTTGTGAATCCAAATGAAACCGATAGCCTCGATGTTGCCTTCTCCTTGCAAGTGCCGTTGATGGCTTATGGTGATGGATATTCATTTTTATGGTAGTATAGCTCGCCCCTTCATTTCATAGTGTAAATCGGGAATGGGGAAGATCTCATCTGCCATGCTTCGCTCACCTTCAAAGAAAGGTACATCGTCAATATGGGTGAACGTTAAACAGGCGCCGAAGAGGTAAGTATGTCTTTTAGGTTTTAGTTTTTCTTACTTTTCTTGTAACTATTAGTATAGACCACCAACGCTATAATCACCCAAATCTCTTCACTCTTTCATTTTCTTTGTATATATCACTTCTATTTTCTCCATCTCTTTATTCTACCACTTTCTTCCTAGCTTGACTTTAACTCAATTTTTCATTTTCCTTTTAAAAGAACTAAAGAAGAACTTTAACCATTCTTTGTAGCCTAAAAGAGAACTTACTAAAAAGTTTCCATCGCTAGTCCCTCCTTGTGGATCACGACCCGCATAGCCACTTGCTATTGTGATAGTATTAAGCACTTGCACTCTTTATTTTAAAGTTCTAAAATTCTGTATTTGTGTGCAGGTTTTATCTCAATCAAATTTTGGCGCCGTTGCCGGGGAGGGACGGTAAGTTATTCTTTTTTTTTTAGATTTACATTTTGGTTAACTTTCTTTTTTGTTCTTGGTGTATAGATTTGACAACAAGGAATCTTTGCTGCAGTGGACATATAAGTGGCCTCTGCTCAAGAAAGCAGAGCCAAGAAGCCGTCAGATTTGCTACATTCCTGTGACAATCTGAGTGTACTACTAACCTGTATTTTCTGCAGGTTAGCTGAATTATAAAATTAATATCTGTAGCTATTATTTTCTTGTTTGTCTCACTGTACTTCCTTTCTAACCTCAGCAGTAAAATGATGTTTGTTAAATGCTAAAAATGGTTTTATTTACATTTAGGCATGTGTATAATTCGTTTATATTTTATATTATTGTTGAAGAGTGCTGGAGTAAAAGATACGTTTGCATGGCGTATAGTTTAGGAAACATTCTTGAGTGATTATTTGCTTGTTGAATGATACTTTTCTTTATCCTGCACACCTTGCACAATCAATCTTAAGGGTTTGTCCTATAAACATGCTAAGGTGAGGAAGTCATTACCCTCCCTTAACCCATAAATAATTTCCTCACTCACTAACTCAAACCTAACTAAAACTAAGTAGACTTTACCCTAAGGACATCTCGACTCAATTAGGAGATTATCTTAAGGGGGAAGGTGTTAGAATTTGACTCCTGCCAAATCAGTGTCTAAGGAAAGGGATTGAGGGGTGAAAGCCCGAAGGCTGGTGGTTTGGCTTAATTAGGCCCGTCGCATTTGCGCGGATACCTCCCACCAATCTTGCCCTGACCTGGCTGATTAGCTTGTAATCAAAGTCTGCATTATACCTCCCGTGGACAATCTAACTAGTTAGGAGTCATCTAGGTCAAAGGTTTACCCTAACTTAGTTTAGATTTTTTTCTTTCTTTTTATTTGTTTGCTTATTTGTTTGTTTTTCTTTGTTTGTGTTGACATTTCCTGTGTGATATGGCTTATCGCAATAATTTTTTCAAATTTTAATGGTAATCCATATTACATCCCGATCTCTTTTTCAGATATTACCAACCCGCATATCATAACTTTTACCAACCTAGTGTGCCAGATTGGTCTAATCCGAATCATTACATGCCCCAGTCCCAATACTATGAACAAGACTGGAATAATCATCACTACTCTTCATAGAGTCAATGGGGATACAACTCCCCCGAGTCATATTGTCAACTACCCTACCAACATCCAACTTCATATACTCCTTCTCCCGAACAACCATTAGAAGAATCAATTGATTGGGAAAAGAGGATGGAAACCTTAGATAAGCTTGAGCGACGAATTCAAATTTTAGAAGACTCAAAATCCCGTAAAAATTTTCAAGTCACAGATCCTTACTCTATTTTTCAAGGAGAATATGCCAACTTAGAAAATAGCATAAAAATCATGATTCAATATCAAAATGATCCACTCGATATGATAGAAGCAAGAATTAGTAGATTGGAGAACATGCGTAGAAATAAGAAAACTATCCCTATTTAATCTTTGATATTCCTAACACTTCTAGTCATATTGATGAAAACCAAGAATCATGGTATCTTAAAGACTTTGACCAAGATTCAGTTTCACCACAAAGCCTTGAACTTGACCAATATCAACCCATTGACGAATTGGCAAGTTTTCATTTTAATGAGATTGAACTTGATCATGAATGTGAACCCGATCCCCAACTTTGTGATTCAGTTTTCATCTTCGAATCTATGTTGGCTCCGGTATTCTTACCCAATTTGGACCAATTTTCTGAGCCAACATTTATTCCCATACTTATAGATTTTAAAATTGAATCATCAATTTTGGATAGTCACATTCCATTAATGGGAAAGAATATGAATATCAATTCTTAGACTTGGACACAATGCTTGAAACAAAACTAACTCTTGAACCCCAAGTCTATTTTTCCGAGTTTGTATTGGTTCCTGAACCTATCATTCTTGAGTCCAAGTCAACCATTCCACCAAGACACATTCTCTTGTTGGACATTGGTATACACCATGATGACTCTGTGATGATTTTCCAGGACTAGTCTTATAAAGGAAGTAAGTTTCACGATAGGATCTTTCATGATCCTATTCAGACTGGGGACTGCAAATATGTAAATAAAAAGAGGTCAATAAAGGTAGGTTCTGTGAACTACCACATTATCTTGATTGGGTAGCAACGCTTGACCCAATCAGACCACCACCTTAAGGTAATATTTTCCTTCTCTTTCTTCTTTTTCATGCATCTATGCATTAATTCATATATTGAGGACAATGCATAAGATAGGTGTGGGGGAGGGTTCTAACATAACTTAGGTTTTTCTTTTTATTAAAATTTTTTTACATTTTCTTTACTTTTAAAAATTTTTTGAAAATAGAAAGAATATTTTGACATATTTTTTGTAAGAATTAAGTCAATTTTAAGGAATAGGAAAATCAAAATTATGATTTCATAAACTTGGTCAAAATAAGATTATTTGTTTGATTTTTAGGGTTAGGAAGATAATTTGTTAAAGTAATTTAGTTTTGATCTTTATCTTAGTGAAATATGCACACTTCATACACTTACACACTTAGGGTTCAAAGACAAAGATTCTTATGCCTTGTTAAAAAAAAAATCTATGAAAGATGAACAAATCTAATTATTGATTAGCTAAGTGCTTTGGCCTAAGTAAGCCTTGGTATTTATGCGAAAGATGATTAGATAAGTTTGAAAAAAAATTATATATAAATCCTCTGATTAAGCTGGGTATTTGTGCCTAATAAAGCATAAGTATTCACGCCTAAAAGTGGTTCATATAATAAAATCCTTAGTTTTGTGCCTTGTTTGCTCGAGTCCTTAAGTCCTTGGGTGTTTTCTCACCCGGTGTCCTAAGATCGTTTGGTCTGGGAGTCACCGATTAAAGGCTCGTTACATGGGCAGATTATAAAGCCTAATAAAACTAAGGAATAATACCACCAAATATATATATATATATATATTTATATAAATAAATAAGGCATAAGAGTTAGAGTTAAAAAACCCTTAGTCAAAATTTTCACGGTCACAAGGTGCATATGACATAGGGTAAAGTAATAGACTAGATGAGAAGTACAATTTGACTCCTTACTTTGATTGATAACAAATTTTTGAATAGAGACTAAGTTTAGGAATGAAAATTTCGGTTTTCCTATAACTTATAGATTACTTAAATCTTACAATAATATTTCAAATAATTTTCTCTTTCAAAATGCTTTTCGAAAATACTAACTCTTTGTTACTCTTTCTTTATGGATTTTGTGGGTGCAATCCACTGAAAACCCTCATGAGACAAAACTCGTCCTCTAGGGAAAACTTAGAGGTTTAATGGCTTGTTGCACATGCTCAGTGCAATCGTGTAACCTGTGAAAGTGGTCTAATAATCTTTGATTTAGTTTTGTTGATTTGTTCGAGGACGAGCAAAAGATAGGTTTGGGGGTGTGATCGTACATATATTTTGTATTCTTTTCATTACACTCCTACATTTATCGTGTAATAAATCTACTAATTTTCTTGTCTTAATATTTATTTTGCAGAAGATAGTAATGAAGAGAAAGAGGATTAAATTAAATAAATACTAGTTAAAATCAGATTTAACCAGATCTATTTGGTTAGCTGAGGATAATCCCAGATCTAGTTAGAACAAATCAAGGATTAGGGCAAATGTTCAGCTGAAGATCAGAGCAAATCAGAAAGATAACACCAAATGAAAACGGTAAATTCAGATTTCTATAAATCCATTTTGGTTAGCTAAAAATCAACTGAGGATAATATCAAATACAGATAGATAAATAGATAGAGAGAACATCAACGGATGAGATGAAGCAAGTTTGACTCAGATTCTAACTGGATACATTTTAGTATTTGAATCATAACTTTCGCTACCGAATATCAAATCTGATGATTCAAGATGATCCAAAAAGCAGACTTACATGGATACAACACTTATGTTGATCACTATTTCCAATTCTGTCATTTGATAAGTGATATTCAACAATCAACACGCCAACAAACTGCAGATCAGAACTGAATATCCACATCAAATCAAGTTTGGAGATAAGGGAAATATTTAAATTCAGAAATAGCCAGCTTTTCCTATTTTTATACTCCTCTAACCTCTGTATTTCTTCTATAAATACCTGCAATCTCAAAGGTAAAGAGAACGACCAAGTAGAGAGTAGAACTTAGGCTAATTTGTAGTTTGTAACTTAGGTTTTTATTTTCTTTCATGTAATTTTTAATTTATTTATGTAATTGAGAGAGAGGATACTTTCATGGAGGAATGAGAGCAAGCTTGTACTGAAGGTGACACCAGTGTAAGTGATCTTTTCTTTCATTGTTATTTGAATCGAATCGAGGTTTCCTTCTATTCTTATTTTTTTTCACTTTCCTTTTTTGTGTTTGTCGATCCAAATGAAATTGATAGCCTCGAAGTTGCCTTCTCCTTGCAAGTGCCATTGATGGCTTATGGTGATGGACATCCATTTTTATGGTAGTATATAGCTCGCCCTTCATTTCATAGTGTAAATCGGGAATGGAGAAGATCTCATCTGCCATGCTTCGTTCGCCTTCAAAGAAAGGTACATCGTCAATATGGGTGAAAGGTAAACAGGCGCCGAAGATGTAAGTATGTTTTTTAGGTTTTAGTTTTTATTTCTTTTCTTGTAACTTTTAGTATAGACCACCAACACCATAATCACCCAAATCTCTTTCACTCTTTCATTTTCTTTGTACATATCACGTCTATTTTCTCCATCTCCTTATTCTACCACTTTCTTCCTAACTTGACTTTAACTCAATTTTTCATTTTCTTTTTAAAAGAATTAAAGAAGAACTTTAACTATACTTTGTAGCCTAAAAGAGAACTTTCTAAAAAGCTTCCATCGCTAGTCCCTCCTTGTGGATCACGACCCGCATAGCCACTTGCTATAGCGGTAGTATCGAGCACTTGCACTCTTTATTTTAAAGTTTTAAAATTCTGTATTTGTGTGCAGGTTTTATCTCAATCATAATCCTTTAAGGTCATTTGTTTGGTTTCATTAGCGTCACCCATTGTTGCAGTATGGTCAGAAAAGTAACAGATTCTAATCGACACTTAATACGAACCCACTTTCGCATGAACTAGGGTACGACCCTGATGAAGGATTTTCTAAATCCTAGATAAGATTACACACAAGATGACCCAACCAATCAATTACAATCAAGTATTTTTTATCTTGAATTTAATTTAAAGGTAATCAGTTTTTTTCAACCACTAATCTTAAGATAATAGAATTCTCCCTAGTTAGACAGCTCCTAACTGGGTTGGAAGGATAGTAGGCTTACCGATCAAACCTGTAAAACAAGCGATTCAGTTTTTCCTTCAGGCCAGGCACCGCCGCAATGGGTAAGTCATCTTTTCTAGATAAGGAAGTTTCTCTTCGAAAGCTTGAAAGTGTTCACCAGAGTCTTGAAGGTACACCTAAAGGGGGATGAATAGGTGTACGGCTAATCTAATGAACTAAATACGAAAATTAAAAACTTAATTGCAACAATACTTAATGCAACCAACGAGTGTAGCCAAATTCCCGGTGAAGGGTGTAAGATCACCTAGAGGGGGGGTGAATAGGTGATGGCTAATCTAAAGGTCACTTATGAACAAATAATGCGGAATTAAAACTAAGTTGACCAAATTAAAACTTCTTTTTAATTTAACACTTATGTATAACACAAGAGTGTTGCCGAATTCCCCTTGCGAGGCTCTGGACAAGCTCCTCTAGATTCCCCTTGAATGGGTTGAGGTGCCGCGTTGGCTCTCTTGGTTGAATACTAGTGTTAACAACAATCCCACGCAATTATATATCAATTAAGCACAAGGGTATATATCATGCATATATAAGATGAACACAATAAATTGAATGCAAGATATAAAATAGAGACAAAAAGAGAAAGAGGGAAGAGTAAGCAATCGCAAACACAAAGGGTTTGTTTCGAGGTTCGAGCACACTTGCTCTACATCCCCGCCTTCGACACACGAAGGGTTTCCACTATGCAAGATCCCACCGGATCTCTCCTCGATGCCGTACACCTACAAACCCTCGGACTCCCAAGTCCCGTACACACGCAAGTCCACCGACTCGCCGAGGCCGTACCTCTACCAAAGAGTTCACAACCGAACTCCACACCACAACGAGCACACTTGCCCGTCTCCTCAAAATACAATGGAAATCTCTTTGGTGATCTAACACTTGATCACCAATTACAAAAGCTCACTACAACACTTTCCTATAGGATAGATATGTCTATGGATGCTCAAGTGAAGTGTGAGAAATCAAGGAAAGAAAGTTTTGATGGAAAACTCAAGAAATCACTTTAACACTCTCTTGATAAAAACTCTTCCTTTGATTGGAAGTATTTGCACTTAAATCTTGTGGAGAAACTCTTCTAAAAGTATCAGAAAAACTGCTCAAGAAATCTCCAAAATCTTCACCTCAAAACAATTGACAAAACCCCCTTTTATAGGCTGCCACAAAATAGAGCCGTTGGGGCTGTGTCAGTGCTGTCGGTCGACCGCCGGTCGACCGGCCAACGGTCATTTTTCTGACCGTTGCAGCCACCGGTCGACCGATAACCTGGAATGAACTGTCGGTCGACCTATTGGTCGACTGGACATTTCCAGAGAGCAAATTCTCTTGGTCGGTCGACCGATCCGGTCGACCGGCCACTGTGCTGACAACGTGCACAGGGCTGTGCACATCGGTCGACCGGACCGGTCGACCGGTTTGGCCTGTCAGTCAGTCTCCAGGTCTGAAAACAGGATTTAAAATCTTTTTATAAATCCTAAAAATACATAGAAATTCTACAAAAATAGTTTTACCAATATACTTGAAAGAACAAACATGCTTGCACAAAATCAAGACATGTTATATATGTTTTGGTCTATTTTTGTAACTTGGAAATATTAGCTCAATAACTAAAATGTATTTTTCCAAAACATGTTTTTCCAAACTTGTTTTTCTAAATCTTCATCAAATACAAAAACAAGATATTTGAGTTCATTTTAAAGCACAGTGTGTATGGATATGATCCACTACACAATCAATAAGAAATATCTATTTTTTGACATAAAGCACTAATCATGATTTTGGTTTAAAGATATGAACTATGAATCATGATTTTGGTTTAAAGATATGAACTATGAAATACCAAAATCCAAAATAGTATTTTGTCTCAAAGAAAAATCTTTTACTAAATAAAAATTCTTTTCTAAAAAGAAATCTTTTATGAAATCAATTAAATCAAGAGTTCTATCAAGAGTGTGTGGTGTGATATAACTTGAGCAATCCACCAACTATCTATCCTTTACATTTTTACTAAAACAAAAATACAAATTCTATACCTAGACCCAAGTCTTCAACTTCTTGAAGTCTTCCCTTGAAGGCTTCTCATCTTCTTGACTTGGTCCAAGCTTGATCCAAAAACTCCTTGGATCACCACATGCAAGCTGCAAATCTTGTTCTTTTATCCTTTGTTGAGCTATGCACCTACTAAGATCTTGATCATGAATCTGTCACTAATTAAACACAAGATCATTAGTAACTATAACTACATGAGTTGATCATCATCAAAACTAGGGTGAAGGGCCTTTGGGCCAACAATCTCCCCCTTTTTGATGATGACAAAACTCATGGAGTTATATATGCATGGATTAAAGTAAAGCTTCAAAGAAGCTCCCCCTTAACTCATGCATAATAAATAAGCAATAGATATTCAATGAAGCACATAAAAATGTATGCAAATGAATGCATGTAAAACAAAACAAATCTTTTATTTCTTGTGATGCATGAGTAAAAGCACAAGTATAAAAACTCAAAATCATCTCAAAATCTTTCTCTCCCTTAAGTAAGGAACAAATACTTCTCCCCCTTAAGGAAATCATGCATATAACTCAAATACTTCTCCCCCTTTTGTCAATCATCAACAAAGGGTTCAAAGTTCAAATCATCAAACAAATTTTCTCCCCCTTTTTGTCAAAAATAAGGAAATCAAGGAGGGTAAAATACAAATCAATCAATAAAATTTATATGCGATATAAATTCATGAAGAGGAAGACGTTAAGTTAGCTTCCCGACACATATACATTACATGAAGGAGGGATGACAAGCCCTAATTCACATAACGTATAATATGTCATGCATAAGAGGAGATGTGAAGCTCCCCCTACACACGTATATCATGAAAAGAAGAGTTGTCAAGCTCCTCAAATTATAATATACTCAACATGAATCTATATGTAGAAGAGATGTTAAGCTCTCCTTGCATATAGGAAATACAAATAAAAAAAATTTGAATTTTCTTTATAAAATAAATTTTGAATTTTTCTTAATAACAACAAATTTTGAGATATCTTAGAAAGAGATCATATTATAAGATATCAAATAACACAATTTTGCATGGTTCCAATTGTAAAATAATCAAATTTTGAATTTTTTTGATACCAATTTCAAAAAAAATACAATGCACAAGCTTATTATGAAATACCAATTTGAAGTCTAATTAAGCTTAGCATTAACAATCTATGTGCTTTAAAAGAAATACCACTTGTAAAATAAGCACAAATAGATAACATATATGTATGACAAGATAATACCAATAGAAATTGATATAATTTGAAGGCATTCATACATACAATCAAAATATGGATATACACAACATGAAGTCATATTGATACCAATTGCAAATAACCAATGATACCAATTGAAAAATAAGCATAAGTGTATACATCATATAATCTACCATATGAAGAATTCGAACTAGTTAAATGAACTTGTTTTAAGAACTAGTACGAGATCCTTCCATCAAGGAATAAGTTAAAAAGTTTTTCATGAAAGATCAATGAAACACAAGGCACTAAAACACTCTATCTATAAAGTCCAAATTAAAAAAATGAGTGAACTAGTGTTATGTGGAACATGGCATCATGAAAAATAGCAATAAAACTCAATATTCCTTCAAATCATAAATTTTGAATTCTTGAAATCCATCACAAAAATTTTATTGTACCAATTTTAAAAAAATTTTATTAAAAAACAAAATTTATATTTCAAGATATATGTATGTTTTGTCAAGACATTAAGTATACATACATATCCCTAAAATACAATTGAGTCCATATAAGTAGATTTGCATTAAAGGCAAATGACTCAAGATATCCATGTATATCTTAATGTTTTGGCAAGACAAGCATATACATGAAATGAAAAGCACATGGTCAAATCACAAGTCCAAAATGGGAATACAAGTTTGAAGATGTAATGATCATCAACATAAGGCTATACTAGTACATCTAATAGACACAAATAAGCATTCAACCCATCATATAGATTTTATTTGTGGTCCATAAGGTGTACAATTATAAATCCAAGTGTTGACAAATACTAACATCTAAACTAATATTCAATACAATGAAGCATCAAAATTTTGAAATCACAAAAGAATTTATCCATAAAAATAGGATCATGTGCATCAATTGAAGAATAGATAACTAGTTTAAATGGATTTTTTTTTTTGACAAACTAGTTAAAGATCCTTCATAAATATGAAATCATATGTTTTTCATGAATAATACTAAATACATAAAAGTTCAAGCACTCATATTCCATAAAGCTCAACATATATATTTTCTTAAAGATTGAGTGTTCAAAGGTTATGTAAATAGTATCTACATGAAAATAGTCATAGAAGCCCAAATCGATCATAAGTCAAATTTTTAACAACAAATCATGAAAAATCATTTTTCACTAAAATCAACAATTTTCATGGTATATGTATGGTTTATACAAATCTAACAATATGCATACATATCCCAAAAATAAAAGAGTCTATTAAAAGTTTGCATGAAGGCAAGAGACTCACGGGTATACATGTATATTTATTAGATTTGAATTAAGCACCCATATACATGAAGTAAATCACTAAAATAGGTAAAATGTATAAAAGAGAATCATCAAAACTAGATTATACATATGCATAAAGTGGATACAAGTGAGCATGAAGTTCAATTATTTAAGAGTCAATTGTAATTCACTATTTGTATATGTATACATACAAGTTTGATATATTCTACATCTAAGCATGTAAATACCACATGAAGCACAAATCAAACAAAATCATGAACATGCTATGAATGTATGAAATAAGTAAAAGCATGTATATAAAAATAGGAGTTAAGAAATTGTTACCAACTTCAAAGCTCCAAGCATGGTGGTCTTTTCCACCAAAATTTTCCTTGATAGCAATGCATCTATAAGAGTGTCCATCATATCCATTGCATTCACTACCAAGGCACCAATCCTCTCACGTTTTGTGAGAGCCCTCACCTACATCAAAATCAAAGGGTGGGGGTTTTGGTACCCATGTTTTCTTGGGTCCTTTGGGGTTAGCATTGTTGTAAGGAACCCAAAATTTATTATACTTAGCAAAATATAGATATGGTTTCTTATCAAAACAATATTTTGCTAGATGGCCTTTGCGGCCACAATGTGTACATATGTACACCTTAGCATGATGCTTATGAGTGTGATTGTGATCGTGATGTGCACTATAAGCATGAGCATGATGTGTATGAGCATGAGCATGGGGAACTTGTTTCTTTTGAAACAAGGATTCCAACTTAGAATGATTGAATGCACAAGAGTTCAAAGTTGAACTCAATTATTCATTTTATTTTTCAAGTTCTTAATCTCATTAGTGGTAGCATGAAAGGCATGATGAGATGAAGAATCATTTTTCTTTTTCTTCTTAGCAACAAAATCTTTTTCTTTTTCAACAAATTTTCTTTTCAAAGTAATATTTTCTTGCAAAATACTTTCCTTTTGTTGTTCCACCATAGCAATATCATTTTTCAAAATATTGTTCCCTTCACAAAGATCATTCAATTTTGAAAATAAGGAAACATTCTCATTTTTTAAATCTTTATTTTCTTTTTCTAAGCATGCAATCTTAGATCTAAAAGAATCATTTTCTTTAAGCATGCAATCAAATTTCTTTTTCCAACTTTTATTATCTTTTTCTAAGCATGCAATGTTATCTCTAAATGAGTCATGTTCTTTATGCATGCAAGCAAGTTCCTTTTTCAAATTTTTATTATTCTTTTTAATCATGTCATATTTTTCAAGTATAAGATGACAAAAGGTAGTGAGCTCATCATATGACATGTTCTCATCATCGGATTCGGAATTTACCTCAAGGGGGTTATCCCCTTGGACCATAAAGCATGTGTTGGAGGTGTTGCTTCCAACGTCCGAATCGCTCCCGGCATAATATAGATCCTTTTCGCCAAGGGAGGTGATGATGTTCCAAGCTACAAAAGCCGAATCAATATTAGCAACCCTAAATAAGTAATCATCATTTAGGGTACTCTTCAAAGCATTAGGGCTTTTGCATTACCCTCAATATACTTGCTATTGTTATATATGAATCATTAAATGTAGCAAGATAGACATGAATGCCTAGGGCCTTGAGGAACAAAGACATCTTAACCTTCCAATTTGGATGTTAAGAATGTCAAAGGTGGGTGGAGACATGAAGTCCATGGTAAGGTGTGTGTGTACAAAAATCTTGTGATTAGCCAAAAGGAGGATCTTTAACTCTTAGGTTGTTAGACCCAAATCAAGAGCACTAGCTCTGATACCAATTGTAAGATCACCTAGAGGGGGGGTGAATAGGTGATGGCTAATCTAAAGGTCACTTATGAACAAATAATGCGGAATTAAAACTAAGTTGACCAAATTAAAACTTCTTTTTAATTTAACACTTATGTATAACACAAGAGTGTAGCCGAATTCCCCTTGCGAGGCTCTGGACAAGCTCCTCTAGATTCCCCTTGAATGGGTTGAGGTGCCGCATTGGCTCTCTTGGTTGAATACTAGTGTTAACAACAATCCCACGCAATTATATATCAATTAAGCACAAGGGTATATATCATGCATATATAAGATGAACACAATAAATTGAATGCAAGATATAAAATAGAGACAAAAGGAGAAAGAGGGAAGAGTAAGCAATCGCAAACACAAAGGGTTTGTTTCGAGGTTCGAGCACACTTGCTCTACATCCCCGCCTTCGACACACGAAGGGTTTCCACTATGCAAGATCCCACCGGATCTCTCCTCGGTGCCGTACACCTACAAACCCTCGGACTCCCAAGTCCCGTACACACGCAAGTCCACCGACTCGCCGAGGCCGTACCTCTACCAAAGAGTTCACAACCGAACTCTACACCACAACGAGCACACTTGCCCGTCTCCTCAAAATACAATGGAAATCTCTTTGGTGATCTAACACTTGATCACCAATTACAAAAGCTCACTACAACACTTTCCTATAGGATAGATATGTCTATGGATGCTCAAGTGAAGTGTGAGAAATCAAGGAAAGAAAGTTTTGATGGAAAACTCAAGAAATCACTTTAACACTCTCTTGATAAAACTCTTCCTTTGATTGGAAGTATTTGCACTTAAATCTTGTGGAGAAACTCTTCTAAAAGTATCAGAAAAACTGCTCAAGAAATCTCCAAAATCTTCACCTCAAAACAATTGACAAAACCCCCTTTTATAGGCTGCCACAAAATAGAGCCGTTGGGGCTGTGTCAGTGCTGTCGGTCGACCGCCGGTCGACCGGCCAACGGTCATTTTTTCTGACCGTTGCAGCCACCGGTCGACCGGCTCGGTCGACCGATAACCTGGAATGAACTGTCGGTCGACCTATCGGTCGACTGGACATTTCCAGAGAGCAAATTCTCTTGGTCGGTCGACCGATCCGGTCGACCGGCCACTGTGCTGACAACGTGCACAGGGCTGTGCACATCGGTCGACCGGACCGGTCGACCGGTTTGGCCTGTCAGCCAGTCTCCAGGTCTGAAAACAGGATTTAAAATCTTTTTATAAAATCCTAAAAATACATAGAAATTCTACAAAAATAGTTTTACCAATATACTTGAAAGAACAAACATGCTTGCACAAAATCAAGACATGTTATATATGTTTTGGTCTATTTTTGTAACTTGGAAATATTAGCTCAATAACTAAAATGTATTTTTCCAAAACATGTTTTTCCAAACTTGTTTTTCTAAATCTTCATCAATACAAAAACAAGATATTTGAGTTCATTTTAAAGCATAGTGTGTATGGATATGATCCACTACACAATCAATAAGAAATATCTATGTTTTTGACATAAAGCACTAATCATGATTTTGGTTTAAAGATATGAACTATGAATCATGATTTTGGTTTAAAGATATGAACTATGAAATACCAAAATCCAAAATAGTATTTTGTCTCAAAGAAAAATCTTTTACTAAATAAAAATTCTTTTCTAAAAAGAAATCTTTTATGAAATCAATTAAATCAAGAGTTCTATCAAGAGTGTGTGTGTGTGATATAACTTGAGCAATCCACCAACTATCTATCCTTTACATTTTTACTAAAACAAAAATACAAATTCTATACCTAGACCCAAGTCTTCAACTTCTTGAAGTCTTCCCTTGAAGGCTTCTCATCTTCTTGACTTGGTCCAAGCTTGATCCAAAAACTCCTTGGATCACCACATGCAAGCTCCAAATCTTGTTCTTTTATCCTTTGTTGAGCTATGCACCTACTAAGATCTTGATC